>LIEC01011935.1:82353-122811 GCA_001925005.1 Drosera capensis
TATATTAATTAAAATATATCAAATTTAATATATATATATATATATAATCTGAATCAAAATATTCGAAAATAAATAAATACGATATCATATTTCTGTTTTTTTCTATCAAAAAACCGTTTTGTTTATGTTTATCTAGCTCCACTCGGCTCCACTCCACCCAATCTCCACCACCACCGCTCCCTCTACTATGACAACTACCTCACTCACCGCCGCCACCACGACTCCTCTCCACCTCCACCGTCGCTTCCTCTCCCGCTTCCTCCTCTCCCCTCTGCCCCTCTCCCTCTCCCTCTCTCCATCCCTTGCCTCCTCCCCGATCCGTCGCCGCGGTGATTGGGAACTGCGGTTCGATTACAGCGAAGCCGTAGTCGGAGCTCCGGCGGAGAAGTGGAGGATCCGATAGGAAAGATGAGAAGCTTCGTGCGATGAGGGAGTTGTTTGGGAAGTCTGGTGTTGGAGTCCATGCGTATATTGTTCCTTCACAGGACACTCATCAGGTTGAGAATGTGAATGTGTTTGGGTCGGATTGTGGTTTCGATTGGATGATTGTTTGTTTGGTGATTGGATTTTGAGAGGATGAGTTTGATCTATTTGATGTGACTTTGTTGTTGTCAAGGATGTATTGATTATATGTTGATACCTTTTCTGTTTACGAGATTATGCTGTTTGCCATCGGATTTATAAGATATGAGGATCTCTGGTTAGCGATTAAAATCGAGAATCAACCTATGGAATGAGTTTGACCTGTGAATTCTTCGTCATGGATGTATTAATCATATGTTTAGATCTTGAGTTAGATAATGTCTCAGTGTCTACAAGTAAGGCTGTGTCTCTTATCTCGGTGTGAATAGAAGCCTTTGGTGATGGGTAAGGAAAAAAAATATTGATAGAGAGAATGATAAATTACCGAGGTTCATTATCTTTATTATTAGATACAAAGAGGTCTGTTATGGATGGGATAGACTACAGAGTGCGGTATTTGTGATCGAGATGAGTCTACAATGCATGGAAAAGGAAAAATAAAATAAAATTAAAGCATATTAAGGCCTCGAATTTGGTAGCTTACATGTGAGTGATTCTTGGATTGACGTGTGGTAGGAGAGAGTAGAGACTTTTTATAAAGGATGAAAATCAATTTGAGTCTTGATGCTTTGTGAATATCAGGCTAGAAGGCGTAATGAGTGGAGGGAAGATGATGCTGAATTATAACTGAAGTTTCCAAGTGCTGGGATCGACTTGATTGCAAATCACTTAATTACCAGGGCTGGTCATGCTCAATGGAGTAGAAGAGCAAGTTTCCTGGAGTTAGATTTACTCAAGTCCCATTAATCTTTGTTTTTGAGTTGTGCTGTGTGGAGTTGAAATGATAGCTATTCAAGGTGCTTATTGTCCATTGCTATGAGATTTACTTGCTATCATCATCCTTGTCACCAGGCTTTATGTATACCATTATACCATATTCATTAGCTCTGGCACATGTACAAGGAAGGATGCGTAATATGATCAATTTGACAATGGGTTCATAGCTCTGCTGATCAGTTCTTTTGGCATTTACACTTTCTTACTTGCTTTGCATTGGATTCTAGAGTGAGTTCATTGTCGAATGCTATGCAAGGAGGGCATATATCAGTGGCTTCACTGGAAGTGCCGGCACTTTTGTTGTCACTAGAGATGAAGGAGCGCTGTGGACTGATGGGTGTTTCTTTCTGCAGGTAATAAGATAGATTTCTGATATATGTACTTGTTAGGAATAAGAAACATCTTGTAATGAACCTCAATTTTCTAACTAGATTTGGAAGTGTTGAACAACCATCATTTCTTTCATGACGCTTCAAATCACCAAGGAAGTCTGCTTTTTGGTTGCTGACATTTATGTTTGAGGGAAAATTTACTTCTGTCGTTATGAAAAACTTCTAGATTTGTCGATATGAAAAAGGTACAGTGAGAACAACGGATGCTTGAAGTAATCCAAGACTGATATTGCATAGACATAAAAGTTCTACTGAACCTAGGAATGTGTTTCATTATAGTGTTATCAATTTACCTTTATGGGAGGTGAAAAATGGCGATGTAGTGAGCCTAGTGGCCTTGATTACTTGTTCACGTATGATCTCGTGGCCCTAAAAATATTTCCTGGTTGTATCTTTTACTCTTTTTGGAAACACCATATGGATGATGTGTCAACTTTTGTTAACTTTCCATGCTTCTTTTTGTATAAAGGATGTCATGGTATATGATTTATTTGTTTTGGTCTTTTTCTCATCCCACTTAGTTCATTTCTAGTTGTTCTATTTGCCCTATATGGCCGACATGATAGCTTATGCTGGATTTGCCTTTTATTTTTATTTTTTTCCCATACTCCTGATGTACTCTAGTGCTAATTGTGTTAGGTGACAATTCAGCTGTTTTTGGTGTTGTTTATGGTCTCAGTCTCTTGATGTAGTTATTTTGTCTGTTTATCAATCGTTAGGCTGAAAAGCAATTGAGCTCCTGTTGGATTCTAATGCGTGCCGGAAATGTTGGAGTCCCAACAACTGCTGAATGGCTCAATGATGTTCTACATCCTGGCTGCAAAGTTGGCATTGATCCTGTAAGTCAAACTTCTGGCACTGCCAAGGCATTTGTCAACTTGTTACTGTCATCCATGATTTGAATCATTTTACAGGCCCTGAGCTTGTTCTCTAGTGACTTTTTTTTAATCAAGAGTGGTTTGAGATGCTGACTTCTATCTGTTTTTTCTTTGAGCAAAGTTTTGAGTGCTTGTAGATCTCTTTGGTTTACTTGCCTGGATCTGATGCCATTTGTCATTTGTGTTGTGAAGGGAACAGTTCCTTTTTTCTTACGATGCTGCAGAGGAACTAAGAGAGGACCTATCAAAGAAAAATAATGAATTAGTTCTTTTATACGATATGAATCTTGTTGATGAAATCTGGAAGCAAACTACGCCAAAACCTCCTGGCGAAAAAGTGAGGCTGCATGACTTGAAGTACACTGGTGTAGACGTGCCATCAATACTTTCTTCACTGAGATCCCAATTGGCTGATGCTGGTTGTGCTGCTATTGTTATTTGTAGACTTGATGAGATCGCATGGCTTCTGAATCTGGTACTATTTTTTGCTCCTTTTGGCTATTAACTTTTTTACCTGGTGATATGGAATGGACTTCAGATGTCATTTACAGTGTTCTGATTTTGCTAAAAGAAAAGTTGTAATTACTACCATATCCTTGGCTGCATTTTTTGCTGTCATAGTTGCATTTGAGGCCGCACATTTCCTCTATATCTTCATGACGTCTGGTGTTGTTTCGACCATTTTTGTTTCCTATTCGCTTGTAGGGAGGGACTGATGTTCCTCATTCTCCTGTTGTGTACGCATACCTAGTGGTGGGGATTGATAAGGTAAAATGTTCATTGATGAACATAAGGTCCCCACAGAAGTGATGCATGCAGTTGGCGTAGAGTTGAGACCATATGAATCCATACTTGATGAAGTTGAAAAGTGATTATATAATTTCTTGAGGCTGTGGTGCTAAATTTCTCATGTTGTACATGAGTTTACCATATTACCATTGTTACTGGATCATGATTGTGATGTATTACTCTTGATTCTTTTTCTTAAAAGGGATGCACTCCATATTGTTTTCTATATTGCATACCTTGATGTGAAGTTGTATTTGAAGTTTTCATAGTTTCAACTGTATGACATCTTGTAGCTTTTACATAATGCCTTCTTCAGACTTTACTTTGTTTTGAGGTTTGTTTGTTTGTTTGTTTACTCTCCCTGGAGAGAAGTATCACATGACTTAGCTTTCTTTCATGTTTTATGTCGTGCATCTTGCACCTCCTTTGAACAGCTTGGCACTAGAAGGGGCTTGTCTTTGGATTGATGGATCATTAGTTAATGCTGCTATAGTAAACACGTTCAAGACTGGCTGGGATAAGCACCTTGAAAAATTGAGTAACAAGAAGAAAGACGTTATTGGAACACATGGCGTCATTAATGGTAAAATCAGTGGACCTACTGGTGTATACAGAAGCTCCCCTGTTGCGGTTGCCAAGGCAGTGAAAAACCAAGCTGAAATTGATCGGATGAGGAGTTCTCATTTGAGGTACTTTGGTCGCTCTCTCAGATCTCTTTATTTGTTATAACTTCACATTCTTTTGTTCTTATCAGTTGTTTTAATTCAACATATATCAAGTTCCTGAGGGAAATTCTTTCTAGTAAAACATGACAGCTTTAGTTTTCTCCCAAGAAATGGTATCTTCATGATGCACTAAACTTCATCTTTTCACGAGCTCATGGCTCCCCTCTCTGTTTCTGCTGCTCTGCTCATTATTAATTTTTTTCAAGAAAAATTGTTTGTGAGAGCAGGGAGGAGGATCAGGAGTTATTGTGTGTATTTAAATCTAAGTTTCTAATTGATGTTTCTATTCAGAGATGCAGCAGCTCTGGCAGAATTGTGGGCCTGGTTGGAGGATGAAATCCTCATGGGCGGAACTCTCACAGAAGTGGAAGTTGCTGACCAACTTCTTGAATTTCGCTCGAAGCAGGATGGTTTTGTAGATACAAGTTTTGATACTATAATTGGTATGGTGGTTTACTTTCTCAATTTCTTTCAACTCTCTGTGATTCTAGGTATAGTCATTGAGGGCTAAGTAGTTGCACTTTGGAGATTCTGCTCTGTATTTATATTCCCTGTTGTTGCAGCATCTGGAGCAAATGGTGCTATCATACATTACAAACCAGAACCAGATAGTTGCAGTGTGTGGACGCTAAAAAGCTCTTTTTACTAGATAGTGGGGCACAATATGTTGATGGAACAACAGACATAACAAGAACTGTGCATTTTGGTGAGCCCACCGCTCGTGAAAGAGAGTGCTTCACCTGGGTTCTACAGGTGCAAGTTTTACCTTGATGCCTTGTTCTTTCTAAGAGCTTTGCACTATGTAGCATGCATCCATTGTCCATTATTCCTTTTTTTTGGCTTGTGAACATTTGTCATGGTTCATTTGATACAAGACCAGGCAAATGCTGATTTCATGTGGCCGCAAGAAACTTTTGTCTTTTTTATTTTCTTGTGCCATTTTTCTGCATTACAAGAAGTTAGTACCTGTCATCAGCTGGCATTGCATCCATTTTTAGAAGTTATATATGACATCAGAATATGATGTATAGGGACTGTTCATGGTGTTGAAGCTGCATTAAATGTCCATGAAGGCCCTCAAAGTATCAGTTCCAGATTTGGAAACATGACACCGTTGGAGAAAGGCATGATTGTTAGCAATGAGCCTGGATGCTATGAAGATCAGTCCTTTGGTATTCACATTGAGGTACTATTTCTGTACTACATGCATTTATCCTTAAATGTTGTGAATGCCCATTTTCAAACTCAATATATAGAATGAGTGTCACATCATGTATGCGAGGGAAAACTAACCCTGGTTGACTCAATCGTGAGCATAAAGTTTTAAGCTTTAGCCCATATGCACCCTTATGACTATTTGTATGGATTAACTGAGTTTTTTTTTAATGTAACTACATTTTTTAAATATTCAATATTCTTTCCCTTGCAGAATTTCCTTTGTGTGAGGGAGATGGATACACCGAATCGTTTTGGTGGTATTGGGTACCTGGGATTTGAAAGGCTTACATTTGTTCCAATTCAGGTCTGGTAGTCATTACTTGTTTTGAGGTTTCCATTTTCCTTTTGGCAAATTCTAACTCCTGATGATTGAGTTTATTTAGACAATCACAACCCTGCTATATTTGCATGCTTAAAGATCTGTCATTTTCTTCTTGTTAAAGGTGGAAAGATGCTTGTGCTGAAGATGTAAACTTAGTGAGGCTGTTGCCATGTCGCCACATACCGGAGGCAAGTTGATAATACGATAAATAAGTTGCTAGTCACCTAGATGCACTTTGTTTCATTTACCTCTTTCAAGTGTCGTGTAAATAATCTATCCGAGGCTCATTCTGATCCAAGTAGAAGTTGCAAGCTGAGCTAGAGTGCTTATTTTGATCCATGGCATATTTCATAAGCTTCTGTTTTCTTTAAATATTCCGTGACATTAATTTAAGATTTGAGCTTAATCAGTTAATGCTTGCATTATTTTTATCCAAAAGACTGAATTATTGATTTGTGCTGCTAATTGTGAGTCCTTGGAAAATATGTGCAGCTCAAGCTAGTGGACTTCTCGTTACTATGAGTAGCAGAGATCGATTGGCTCAATGACTATAATGAACAGGTTTGGGAGAAGGCATAATGGAAATTCGGCCTTCTGTTTCTTCAACGCTTTTTGTTCTAAAGATTGTGGAATTCTTCGTCATGTTTTACAAACTGAATTTTATTAGCATGGCTGCAACCTCTACCCGATTTTGCAGTTATCTCCCGTGGTGGACGGTGCTGTCCAGCACGGGAATGGCTGTGGATGAACACCTGGCCTGTTGTGAAACAGTAGGTCTGAGCCTTGTCTGTTTCAGTTCGATTCTACCCTTTGCAGATTCTTGCCGACGGTCTGGTGACCTAATGTGTATCACAAGTCAAATGCTGCATTCCCTCCGAATATGCAAAGAAGATACGATTTGCTATTACCAGATATGCAAAGAAAACAAGGACGACATTGGCATTGCTTAATCAAAGTAAAAGAACATTGTGATCATGCACGTACAAGGACGCCTTCTTTACCCCTAAGATCGTGCATAACAAGCTATTCTTGTCGGTAATGAAACTGCGTACAAGAATTGTACGGTGTCTCGATGCAACAATGGACTCAATCCTAACATACAATTCCCAGGTGCCCATGCTATTTTATACAGTACATGTACACATAAACCTGTGGTCATCGAACAGAACACTAAGCTATATCAATGAGTTCGAGTTTATCAACTCATCGAGATGAAAAATGACGGTAGTAATACACTATACAGATCACGACATCCTTCGTGTTGGGTCCGATTGTGCAAGTTACCTGTACATGTCAGCTATCGCTTTGGCAAAATATGCCTTTGCTTGAGGTCTTTTTACCTGGAGATAACATCAAGGGAGGAAGAAACCCATAACTTATATAACACAGAACAAGAGTAGACGGGAGATCAAGATGTGCACCTTGAAAGTCGGGGTAAGAAGACCATTCTCCAAAGTAAATGGTTCAAGCACCAAGGTAACGGCTTTTGCGCACTCAAAACCACGTAACTGTGGGGAATAAATCGACAAAATAATTAGACAAACATGAACTGAAAATACAGTGGAAAACACTAGTTGATAGTGAACATAATCGCTAGTCAACATAATCACCTCAGCCTCCTTTGCCAAAGCATCCATGTCAGCAAGAACAGCTGCCCTTGCCCTTGGATGATTGCAAAGTTGTCCGAGATCATCAAACTGTACAAGACCCGAAAAAGACACATGAGAAAACAATTTAAGCTCCCTTCGAGTGAGCTGATTTACCCGTCAATCAGCCTACTAGTCTTTTTAAGCCAAGATTATTGCTAATAAGCAGACACCAACCCTGATTCCTTCACTAACAGCCCAGTCTCTCAAAATCTCAGGGTCTACCGAAACAATTGCTACCAAGCATGAATTGAAGCTATCACCTGCGAGTGAAAATGAAAATGAGCCTAGGAAAGATAAAAAAACAAGTTTAACATCATAAAGGATGCTAATCCTTACCAAACACGAAACACTGCGACACAAACTTGCACTTGGCATATACGTTCTCAATTTTTTCTGGTGCTATATACTCGCCTTGTGATAGTTTAAAAATGTTCTTTTTCCTGTCATCAAGAAAATGCATAATCCAGTCAGGTGTCCTCACAAGTAACATCAGAATGCTCCATGGAACTCTTGTAAGCCAAGATAACAATGAGAGGTCTATCTGTGAAGCTCGAATAAAACTCAGTCCCAAGGGACACCACATCAGTAGAGGAGTATTAAGGTAGTATAGAAAATAACAAAACTTACCTGTCTATAATCTTAAGGCGTCCCCCTGGTAACCACAAGCCTATATCACCAGTGTGTAGCCAGCCCTCATCGTCAATTACTTCTTTCCTGCACAAATAACCAAAAGAGAGATGGCAATGATTAAAAAAGAAAAAGAATTAAGAAACATAACCTTGGCTGATTAGAGCATAACTATAGAGCTTCATTACGTTTGAACTTCGTCCTTGAAGTAGCCTTTAAAAATGGTAGGACCTCGGACACAGATTTCGCCTCGAGGATGAGGCTGATCATCAGAGGTGTAATTCATCTCAGGAACATCCACGAGCTTCACTTCTGAAAAGAGAAAAAATAATATGTTCAATCGAGCAGTACAACTTGCCAAATATCATCTACTTAGGCATAGATGTGATTTAGCTTATACAAACACCGAATCATTAACAGCTCAACTAATTCCAGCAAGTAGTCAAAGAATATGACAAGTATAACTGTTCCGTTGACCATGAAGTCGCAATGGGACTAGCCAATGGCAGCATAAGCCAAGTACCAAGTACATTGATATAGCACTTACCCAGACTGACCTTTTTCCCCCCTATGGATGTGAACGTATGTAGGCTAGCATCCAACACACCACAATGAAACAAATGACCGCTTGTAGAGGATTACGGATCCTTATCAAGTGCTACTTACCAACTTAAAGGCCAACTTACCGCAAGCAGGAATGGGAGGACCAACATGACCGGACAAGACATCACTCTCTACCATTGAGGTTATAGCACATGAAGTCTCTGTCATTCCATATCCTTCAAGCACTGGACAGCCAAAGCACCTGCACATTGGTTTCACAAATTGTGCAAAGATGTATTAATCAAAAGGAAGTGTGACAGAAAAATTTCATAATTCATATGTTAGCCTGACTTCAGAAAGAATCTTACACCCTCAGAAAATCCATGACGTCGGGAGATA
Organism: Drosera capensis; assembly: GCA_001925005.1. Classification (NCBI taxonomy): domain Eukaryota; kingdom Viridiplantae; phylum Streptophyta; class Magnoliopsida; order Caryophyllales; family Droseraceae; genus Drosera; species Drosera capensis. Next base: position 91,255 of record LIEC01011935.1, read on the forward strand.
ATGGTGAAGCAGCTGAACCGATCATGCGAATCCTTCCACCAAGTTTTGCCTTTATTTTATTGAATACAAGTTTGTCCCAGATCGGCGATGGGCTCTTACCTGGAGAGAGAAATACCCATTAAAAAAGGGGGGGGGGGGGGGGGGGAAGAATGTAAAGAATGTAAAATATCAGAGGTGTTTCTATGGAAGCAACAAGCCTTCTTGATGTAATCTTTCAAGAGATCCACAAAGACAGATGATTTCATTTGAGGCTTTTAAGTCAGGATAAAGTAAGAACAGGGAGATTCATTTGCAAAACTTACAGATTCTTGGATGATGTTGCTATGCAAGAAGCATGCAGTACAAAATATAGAGGAAGAAACTGCAGACATAGGAAAAAATACTAGCTCTGGACGTTTTTTAGATTGTGGTAATCATATCAGGCAACTTTGCATGCACACATTAACGAGCATCCAAGAAGCAGCTATGCGTTTGATGCGTTGAAATAGATATGGTGTTTACACGGAACCCCTGAGCTTCTGAAGGTACAAACAGAAATGATGAAGAGATTATTTTTATCGCAACAGATAATGAATACTCAATTTCAGGACCCCATGAGCTTATATAGGATAAAAGTTCTATGACTAAAAAATAACAGAATACCACGACTATGAGAACCCAATTCTAGTTTATACGTACCACTCATAATTGCCTGCTTCTTGGCATTGTAGGCAACACTAAACAACCTCTCTTTCAAAGCCCCAGAAGTATTCACAGCATTCATTATCCTGTCCAAAATAATCCAAGTAAAAACAGCTTATCAGAATTGGGTCTATCGATGAGAGGTTTATAGGAGGAGACATTTGAGGTGTGAATTTTTTTTCCAAACGAGGTTATGTTGTAATTATTATGGGACATCAAAAAAGACAAGAGTTGTATTTATTATAATACATAACTAATATTGAATAATTATGATAATATTGAATAATTATGATCCTTTTATGATATTTATTAAACAATTATGATAATATTAAATAATTACTAATATTTATGTTAAAAATTGAATAAGCATGATCCTTTTCTGCCTACTCTTTTTTACGGGCTTTCATTTAAATAATTCCATTTGAAGATCAATTTCTTTGTTAGCTGTCAGAGATAATGACAAATAAGCAAGGATTGGCGAAAAATTATTAATGCGGAAAATTCAGACAAACATAAGATCCACAATAGCAGATAACTTGAGTGACTTTACCCGGCATATATCTTGTTATGTAACCGTGGAACACTGTTGAACACAGTTGGTCTCAGGGCCAGCATGTCATCCATCAACTTCAAGTTGTCCTGTGAAAAGGTAAGTCCAAGAACAAGAATAAAATGAGAGTTGCCTCATGATTCCATCACTACAAAATGAACATGAGTTCAACACTTCAACCATGTGAAAGCATGAATCCGCAGAAAAATAATTCATTGCAGTCAACCACGATCAATTGACAACCAACCATTCAAGTAATTTAGCGAACTCCGTGTTTTGAGGGGTAAGCAAAACATAACACATTTTCATATACTATTAAAAAACACATTGTTGACATAATAACATTCAAAATAAAAATTGTGAAGCAGTATTAATTACACGCTGTCCTGACAAGCCAAGGGCAAGGAAATGTTTTTGAAGGGTATAATTTCAGGGACCTTTAATTTTCTAAAAGGCAAGTAGGCAAGTATTACTAGCTAGGACCCACAAGAACAATTTATAATGTAAGAATGGTCCAACACAAATCTAAGATAGGTTTAACAAAATCATCAGGATATTGGTCCTAACTTTAAGTATCTACAAAACATGCTTCAATTATATCATGGCCTATGCTAAAACACCAGCCAATACTGGACTTCATCTATTTAAAACATTTAGTATTTGAGGTGGTTCGGGATGTGGCTTACTTGGAATACCAGAAGAAAATAACCCAGACAAGATACTAGCTAACCTCGATGTCACACTTCATCAAGAAAAAAGGAAATCTAGGGCGTAAGAGAATCACACTTAAATAATAAATAATCAGCATATTCTCCCTCTTTCTTTATCTGATATTAGTTCCATGCGATATGATTCCGTTTCTCTTCCAGTACATACTTGTTTATATTGGGCCAACAAAAGCCCTTTCTATGTTTACCGTAGTGAATTCTGAGATCCAGCAAAATATTTTACTAAAAAAAGCACTATAACTATTCTCATTCACGCTATAGACCTGGATAGCATGTAAACAGTGGGAGTTAAGTCCATACCCCCTGATAAAATCCGGCAGCACAACCGTAGTAGACAATCATAACTTGAAATGCTCGTTCATAAATATGCGCCAAAGGAAGGTATGATATACAACTGAAGAACATAACAAACAGATGTATTAAGACATGAGCCAACAAACCACAATGAAGAGCATGGACAATACACATGAATCAGATATTTGCTCACACATCTGTGGAATTGAATTTGATATTGTAGGTAAGACCAGCAACATTCGCAATCAAGTTGCCATGAGTAAGTATAACTCCCTTTAGTAAAAGAGAGACCACACATTAGCTATAATATAAAAAATGAATCCCTTTTCAACCTAAAAACGTATTCAAGCAACCAGATAAGATAATTTACACCTTCGGCTTCCCTGTAGTGCCACTTGTGTAGCATATGGTTGCAATCTCATTGGGCATGGGGGGAGAAAAAGGCTGAAGACTGCTCTGTCCCTGAAGAGGAAAACGCCGGAAAAGGGAAAAAAAGGTCATGGTATTTTTGTATTCACATATATTTGACTTAAAAAGTGCTCACAACGCAATAAGTCGACAAATGTATGCAGCTTTGATGATGCTAAAGCCAACGGGAAAAAAAGGGTACCAGCCTGGCCCCAAGGTAAGTCTTCTACATAATTTTAATCCGCCAAATTGATTAAGCTATACATGGTGGTTAAAAAAAAAGACATTAAACATGTCTACTGATAATTTAGAGAATCTGCATTTAGGATCTTACCTTTCCAACTATCATTCTTTAGCCATAACCACCGAAAAGAAAAAAACCCTATCATTCTTTAGGATACTTCCATATATTCCGTACTTTTTATGTCCTTTATCAGGCTCATATAAGCATAAAGCATGGAGGCAAAGTAAAAAATTAGCTCAGTTTGTCACAAATATCTCAACTATCACATTGCACAGAATCAATATTCATTTCCAACATACTGCCTATGCTAGGTGGAGGACAATGACCTGGGGCGCCCATTGCACAAACAAATTTAACTGTTGCAAATGCAGATCATTCAACTTCCCTCCAAAACTTCTACCTAGAAAAATCTTGTATGGGAAAATTCATGTCATAAAAACTCACCAAACTCACTCATGGTCCTATTTTTTTCACCTCTGATGAACTTCTCCTGTCATAATAGATCCATGGGCACGATCGGACCTTCATAATGTTTTTGTTCACTTTTGATCTTTCTATTCCACCTAGTTTGAAGAAGCAAGATCTTGACTTCCCAGTCTAAATCAGAGACCATGATAACACCTCTCCTGTCTTGTTGGCAAATTCCATCAAACGCAATCTCCTCCGACAACTGACTTTGACTTTAATGAGGAAATGGATCTTAACGCTTCATGACTCACAGCATCCACTCATGGAAACCTCAATTGCTCTGCTCTATCAGCTTTTCAACTAGAGACCTCGGACTATATGTCAGACTTGAATACGCTAGTTTGGTTACATCTTCAGATCTGATGGCCTTACTGGGTAACATCATAATTCATACAGTGCCATTCCGGTTATACTAATCAAGTTTTGTCAACTGTCTGTTTTGAGCTCATCAAAATACCAACTGGTGGATGAGTATTATAGCTTGAGCTCTGTATAGTACAGTAAGGGACAGGTACAGATCTGAGTTGTACCAAGATATTTCCATGTCCTAAGTATAATTTCCACATCCTCTATGGCTCTATCTAGGTTCTCCAATAGTTAGGAGGCAGACCCTCATGAATAATCCACTCATTTTATCTCTCAGAGCTGAACTGTCACACTCACATTCCTCAAGAACATAAACCAAGCTAAATAGAAATTCTATATTTCGTATTTTCATATAAGCTCTATGTTCGACAGATAGAAACATTGATCGATCTTATTGATTCTAGACCTCTCTAATCCCGCTGCGAGATCTCTGACTCAATTTTCACAAAGATGCATCTACCGGTTCTTTCCAGATTATCGTAGTTAATCTGACATTTCAGTTTCAAATTACAGAAGCTGGCATAAGATTGTTGAAAAGCAAATACTGTAGAAATTCTAAAAGAATATTCCAATCACCTCGTCCTGCAGTTTTGCATATGAAATAAGCTTGATTCCTGATGTAGCTGGTGATGAGGGCAAGTGCTTATCCACCGCTTCAACAACCTGTAATTTTCAGATAGAAAGAATGAATATGTTTCTCAAGTTGAAAGATCCATAAAACAGCCCTTCTGGCTCCACGATTTGAGATTTCTCTAAGACTTACCACCACAAGGCGTACACTAGGAATGTCTGATAAGAAGGTCAAAAGCTGCATCAAGAGGAGAAAGTTACTTGGATACACCAGCTGCGTGCAACATATCTTTCCCAAAAAGACAAATGCACCATATAAAAAAGCACTTATATATAACTTCTTTTCAAGCAAATAACATAAGCAATTTCCATGAGCTGCTTCTACCTCATTTTACTAGTCACATAGCCCCAGGTTTCAGGTTCTACGAGAGAAGTTTTTGCCTCTGATGAGTTGGCATAAATTATGATAAATTAGCTTTTATGCAAAAAAAACGTATCTGATTAATAAAGTTAAGAGGGAACTGCTCATCCTCGGCAACAGTTCAGCCAACTAAAATGGGCTATGCTGCATTACATTTGTAATCTGCATGTTTTGATATATACTATCCAAAAAGAAACAAGGCAAGCCCAAAATGATAAGAAAATCTCAGCCATTACAGATAAAGACTCGATAATAGACAACAATAACATGAATGTCACTTTTGGCAAATTCACACATTTGTCCTGTTTTCCTAAAAATTACATCTTGGTAAAACTTTTTAACCACTGGCCAAGAAGAATAATAAGCTCACCACTTTTAATGTCGCAGACACACAAAAGATGACCTTCACATCTGCGTGATTGACAATGTACTTGACAGCATCTGGTCCTGCAATTCAACCTAAAGGCGTCAAACCAATATCTAAACCAGAATACATAAAAGAAACAAACTGGACAGAACAGCACTGACCAAGAGTGTCGTACAAAGGGACTGAAACGAACGAATATGCAGAGCAGGCATGGTCAACAATCATCCATTCTGGTCGATTGATGAAATACAATCCAATGCATGCTCCCTACTAGAGATGGGAAAGACACATCAACATATAGCGTAAAGGGAAGTTCACGTCTAGATATAAAACTCAGACGAAACAGAGTTCCTGATGACAGAGGCGCACATTCACTAACAGAGACCAATGATCCAAAACCTTTTTCTAAATGGGTGCATTATTGGTAGGTACATAGAGGCCAAAGATGGACCAGACACGAAGGTCGCCACATGGAAAACTCTGAATTGTCTAACACAAAGGGATAGATATGCCAACGAGCAATTCCTATGGGCTGAATTAACAACATAGAAACGGGTTCATATATCATGCTCCTTGACATTAAGTTGAATGAACAAAACAATCCCCGAGCCTTAAAAAGTTTGATCCCAAATAACCAGCAAAACTAAACTACCTTTGATAGCCCATAGTTCCGAAGACCAGATCCAATTGCCAATCGAGCTTTGCTTGCTTCTCCATAAGTCATCCATTTGTACCTTTGCATGTAGATAAGGAACTTATGAGTGTCCAATAAAAAAAAACCAATTACAGCGAGAAATCATGACTGACTTACTCTCCAACTGTGCCATCCACAAGAACCCGTGTGCCCAAATACTTCTGATCTGGACAACTTTTGACTGCATGTCTGTCAAAACAATGTTATCACTTGTATTATAACTGTCATATCCACAATATTTGAATCTCACTCAATCTTCAATCTGACCAAGGGGAAGAAAGTAGCTCACAGGAAGTTATCATGCAACGTCTCTATCTCCGGATGATCCGGAAATGTTGTAGTGAGTTTCAATGGAGAGTGCACAGATCTGTAAGAGGCAAGTAAGAGTGCTATGATCAGACAGTTAAAAGACTTGGAAGGGATCAGAAATAGTTAAAGCAACAAAATAAAACGGCTTCAGCAAAGGAAGCCTACCGATATACATTCCATTTTCCTGTGTGCAACTTTTCTGGAAGGACAACACTGTAGCCCTGATCTACATAAGAATCAAGTATAAATAAATGAGCACAGATTGCTCTCGAAATGAAAAATCAGAATCGAAAAATGTGAATGAGGGGAGCATTAAGCAAGTGGAAACCCAAGGCACGCCCAGAGAAGAAATTACTTATATGTAGTGATTGTCATTTAGTTTTAGATCCCTAAGATAGTAACAACATACAAGAGATTTGTCCAAAAATATTTATGGTTTGAGATACCATTTTCTTTTGCAAGTTGATGTTAACTATGCATTTCTGAAAGTTTCTGCTAAATTCTACCTTTCATCCCATGCATCCAGCGATCCTGTTGGAATCTGAGGTTGCGAGGCATGACAACTAGTCCACTAGAGTGATGACTAACAACAGTGTTCTACAAGATCGGCTGCCCACCATGCCCCGCCTATGGACTGGCGGTCCCAAACTTCACTAGAAGGCATCTGAGAGCCTAGATGTCTCTCTCCCTCAAGTTTTTCTAAAAGTAGCAGTTTTATTGTACATAATGTGTAGGTTCAAAGTCTTTCTTCCATTGTAAAATGTAAATATCCTTAATTTCTCTCATCGATCTTCGTTTTGCAACGTTATAACTACAGCATATAGGCCACCTAAGACACCTAGGCCGACCTTGTCACCTAGGAATTAGAACGTGGTCCCTTCATCCTTGGCCATTTAGGTTAACTGTATGACTAAATTGTTTCTAATTCATCATGCCAGTATTATGAAAAAAAAAGATATTATTAACAGAATACCTCCGACAACGAAGATGCTAATACAAGCAACGGGACCACACTCTTAACTCACATCTCAAACACCAATTTCACCCCATCATCATTAATGCTAACAAACGAACAAAACAATAATCAATCTCCTTATGTTGATCGGTCATCAAAAACTTTCCCTGCTTAATCAATAAGCGGACCTAAACCTAACCCCAGGGGTTACTTCCATGCATCTAACAAGTAAACCTCCGCATCATAATTACCAACAACTCCATATTTCCTCACTAATCCCACTTCGATCCACTGTTCCACATTCACATAATCCAATCGAGACCACACAATTCCAACTAACACCGCCCCTAATACACAATCAGCTCCGAAAAGCCACGTTATTAACAATCCAGCACGGATTCACTGTTCTCCGTTTGCAAAACTCAAACGTGGCTACACAATCTGTTCCAACTAACACCACTCCGAATACACAATCAGCTCCCGAAAATCCAAGTTTCTAACAAACCGTGCCGCGAAGCAACCAACTCACAGTCTCACACACTCCTCAACCATCCCCTACTCTAAAACCCTAGATCGTCAGCTCTATTACGTCCACACTCTCATCCACCATCTAACATAACCAAAAAACAACAAATAATCTAAACCCCGATCAACTTCAAATCACGAGTAATCAATCAATATAGAATCAAAAGAGGATATGAGATTAGAATATACCGATGAAGAATTCGCCCGCGGTGTTGTTTGTTTCAACAATCGATCTCCTGTGATTCGCCGGCGGCGAGGTGAGGAGGTGAGAGTGGAGTAATCGGAGGCGGCGATGTGCGATCGAGGTCGATTCGGTGTCGGATTCCGACATCGTAGTTGTTTGATATTTTTGGGGTGTTTTTTGTGAATTTGATGAGTTACGGGGAAAAGTGTGTGTTGACGGATTGGAAGGAAAGGAGATGAAGCCTTCCATGAAAGTTTTAACTTCATAATCTTTTAAGATTGCTTTAAAATGATGCTCATTATTATTGATTTAGGTAGAGACACGTATAATGGGTATGACATAAGGTAGAAACGTGATAAACTGATAATCGATTGATAAGTATAATATGTGTATTAAGTAAGATCATAACATGAGTTAAATATGCTGATTTTTAAAAGATGACATTGATTTTGATAAGAATCAATAATCAAGTACTATAATGCTCATGCAAACATAACAAGCCAACAATATAATATAGTATTCCTTGATTTTGATTGTAATTTTTTTATCATCGTGGACGATCAAATATTATTTCTGATGAAAATATCAAGTGTAATTTTAATTACACAAAAAAATTTCATTATTATTTTATCTCATTAGATATCTCATAATCAATTAAAACATATTTTTTCAAATATAAATATTCAATTTTTTAAAATCAATTATTTTTAAATCCAACGATGACGACGACGAATTAATAACGTTGATAAAATAACAACGATAACGACGGACTGGTATCTGATGATGTTGAGGGGCTGACATCGACGGACCATGAACTAACAACGATAAAAATGACGATGACAATGAAGTGAGGCCGACGATGACTACGACGACCTGTAGGTTTGTTTCGTGATCGTCTCTTTTGATTCTTTTGAAACATTGCACGAGAGCTGATAGACTCGATATCATATCACTCAGATCCACAATCAAACTCATCCACTATAATTCAATCACACCACCTACTCCAACTACAACAGTAAACAAAATCACCTCATGCTAGAACACACACTCATCACATATACACTCAAACACGACAATTCGATCTCTAATCAGTCCAAAACTAAACCAATCAGATCATGAGTGAAAGAATTCATTACTACCAAGAACTCATGGAAATCAAGTGATAGCTTCCATTAAAGGCATACTCTTCATTAATAATCCTACTTGGATGAACGTATGGTAATGTTCAGTGTTTGGACATTTATTTTGGCACATTTTGATTTTAGGATAGAATAATTCAAATCAAATTTTATCAGATCTAATCAAATTTTAAACAAATAGGGAAGCAATTAAAAAACGTAGATTTTTTTTTTAAAAAAAGAAGATCGTGAGGTACTTCCATGGAAAGAAAATAAAAATTGGATGATATTTATTAGGATTTTTTTTACTAGATGATACATATGGATAATTTTTCCTAATAGTAAGGGAGCATCCCACAAAAAACAACCTAAGAACAAGCTCCGTTGGAGCAAATATGAAAATGGACATAGTTAAAACAAATGAAGCTTAAAAAATTTGGCAATGCAACGTTGTTTGCTTATGGTGTTATTTGGTCCCTATTTGATGCAAAAACGCGGATCCAAATCACCTCCAAGAAGCTTAATCACTTAGATCAAGGGAAGCACCAAGTCTTGATCTTTATCAGAAATATAGAAGCTTTTTAAAAAAAAGACTAGGAAATTGTGGGCTTTAAGATGTTGAGAAATGAGAAGTTTATATTTTATTTTCTTCCTTTTCTCTTACTCTTTCTTTCGTTCTTTTCTTTTGCGTTATCTTCACCATCTGATGACACACACATATATATAAATTTATGTGTGTTTTGGATACAAAACTTCCTGCGCGCATTAATGGTTGTAGCATTCATGCATCATAATATGCATGATTGTAACATGCATGATAAGGTAGTAAATGCATGCATTTTTGAAACAAATAAAGAACCGACGAAAGTTTCGATAATGTTTACGCTATGCCACAATGCCTTTTGTTGAACTTCATTGGCCATAAAACGGGGATTATATTGGATCATATGAAACTTCAATTTCGTTTAACTCAAAAATAAATGTGAGCATAATATAAAGATTTGAAACTTAATTAGTTTTGGATTAAAACATTACTTGTATGTATATGTCGATCCATAACTTAACAATCCGCCACAAGTTTCAAATCTAATGACCATACTAGAGAGCCTTGGCCTTTGTTGATTACTAAAGATGCCCGTAGACTTGAATCTTTAGTTAGGTTAGTCGGGCACCCGGTTCAGTGCTCAGTGACCAAGTCTTGAACTGACACTTCATAAGATATTGTATAACCACACATTGGCTCATAAAAAGTGCGTATGAGATGAATTGCGTCTCGAACCATCATACCACTTTTCATTTTCTGATATACGCTCATTAAGGCCTTGAGCTTTATATCTCATTTCTGTTAGGGCTCTAGGAATTCTCTAATCTCCACCCTAACATAATAAGTTCCTTTTGTGCACTCCTTTTTATTCACGTTGCACTTATAATGTCTTTGAACTTATCAAGACTTAATAAATAGTTAACCTCTCTAACTCGTTTATGGCCATGAGTTCATTATATTTTTATCATGTGCTCCGGACTCATCAAGGCTTAAAGCCAACCTCTTATCCAAACAGGCAACTATGCACTATGATGGGTCTTTAATTTATATTAAGGTACATGTATCTCATATTCAACTTATATTTCATTCCTTCAACCATGAATTATATTAGGTAGACTAAGCCTTGAACCAAGGACAATTCAATGATGGATACAAATAAAGCTGACAACTCACATAGGATTAAGACCCATCCCTACAGAAGATTTCAAAATGAGCTCCTTTTTCAAACCTTTGGTCATAGGATCTGCAATGTTTGTTGAAGAACGGATGTCAATCATCGAGATAACTTCATGACTTATTAACTCATTCAAATACCCATGCTTTAGACGAACAGTCCTTTTCGTTCCATTGAATAGTGCGTTTTCAGCTACGATACTAGTTGCTTCATTATCATAATATATCGAAATAGCCGTCAGCTTTAACCTCTTCAATGGAAGATCAAGCGAAAGATATCTAAGCTACTCAGCTTCATCTCCTGCAGTTGGCAGAGCAAAGAACTTAGATTCCATTGATGACTGTGTAATCATGGTATGCTTCTTAGACTTTCCATGATACAGCGGCACCACCCAAGGTAAACACATTTCCACCTGTCGATATGCACTCATTTGGCGGCAAGCACCAACTTGCATTTGAAAATCCTTCTATCTTCGAAGGATTTTCAGAATAAAACATACCATGAGAGGACAATTTATAAAACATTCTCGAAGGGTTATCCAATTTCTCACCATGAAGTTCATGATTTCTTCAACGGGTAAAAAGAATTGATTGAACAAGACATCTTATTTTATCTTCTACGGCAAAATAAATAACCCTAGGAGGCGTGATAATTATCTTACCTGTAGGGGTCATATATGCCTTGCCTTGATGAAATAGTGATTGGTTCTACTGATTCATGACAGGCTATTTGGAGATGCGATCGAAGCAATACAAATGCAAGAAGTCGGGGAAGGCGAGCAAGCTTTATAAGCAAAGCTTGTGATATAAGTGATAGTCGACGGACAGAGCAAGGTCAAGTTCTCTATCAATGGGAGGCATTCTTGGGCTCGGAAATATGTTCGGAAAAACACGCCCTCGCCTCCCAGATCACCTCCATGCAACTAAAGTCGCACTCGGTGGAGAAGTTAACTGCGGCAACTTCTTAGCAACAGAAGTATGTATTGGTTTATGTATATTGTGACTGAAGTAATTCAATCTTTATTGGAAAAACGTCACGGTTTGCCGCTCGTTTCTCACATACAATCTCTCACTGAAACATTTCTATTGTTGTTTCGTAATTAATCTATACATACATCAAGCTACTGTTTCTATGACAAAGAACGACAGAGCATAGAGCTAATTGCAAAGGCAGCTGCAAGTGATGAAATTGCAAAAGAAAAAGTCTGGACCTTGTTTCAACTCGACGGTAATAAATACAATCTCCCGCCGAGCAACTGAAACCACAAAAATCACACGCCGATGTTGCAAGCAACCCTGATGAGATCCCAATCAATCTTAAACATGTCATGCCTTCAGCCACATAAGCGAGGTAGCTGCGGAGGTTCGGAACTAACAAGATTCGCCCACAAGTTCGCAACACTGAGGAAGTACAGCCGCTCGTTCCACAGCATGGCCTCTAAGCCTGGTATTAGGAGGAAGAGGAGATACATCAGAAATATAGAAAGAATATGACAGCAATCAAGCTTCTCAGCCCAAGAACAAGATAACATAAAACTTCATGAGTTAATCATAGTCGATAACCATTACACTTGGCTTGTCGCTTAGGAATCAATTCGGTGTCCACTCACCATTTGGACTTTGGCGGAAGAAAAAGCTTTAGCTAACCCGTCATTTATCGACAGGTATTCCAACAAAAAGACTCGTAAAAATCTTTGGAGAAAAGAAAATGCATATAGTGTAGCAAGAAAAGCGATTTCTGTTCAGTGGATGTATCCAGGTTTATAGCCATATTTGCATCCGAAGGATAGCTATAATGGTTCCTCATGTTCAGAAAGGGGACGCTAATCATATCATCATTGATACCTTTTCTCAAACTACACCAGTGTCACCTGAGACCCTTATGGGACAAAGAGTTTGAAATAAAAACTAACCTGACAGTATTTCAAGAGGCAGCAGGGTTATCTGGCAAAAAGATGCCGGAGCGGTGAAATCCAGGTCAAGCATGGAAACATCAATATTCCGAATATGCTTGATGAATTCTAGCAAACCCTCGATAAGTATACAATTTTTTGTCTCAACCGCATCTGACAAATTTTCTAGGCGTTCTTCCAAGCCCGAGTCAGACCACAGTGTGGTGCACTCATCCAGAAGGGGAATCAGGTCTATCAAATTTGCCGAATTAAGCAATATCCAGGGCTTGTAAAGTTTGGCAGATGATCCAAGAAGTTGAACAACTCTGTAGATTTCACCAAGGGCTTGAATATGCCTCTGGCCTGCACAAAACGAGGCCATAAGCAATAAGGTGTTGCCACAATACAAAAACAGGATTCTATACAGATTTTCCTTATCGAGAACTAGACGATTTGATATAACTTCACATCATGCAATACCTCTAGTGTCGGACATTAATTGACCATGGACATTGTTTTCGAAAGCTTGTCCCCATATCAAGGAGCCATGCGCCAACTCTTCGGCACAAACAACAACAATCTTAGCCCAGGTAGAAAGGTATGCTGATTGCTCCTCCTCGGATGCCAAAGTAAGAACCTTCAGGACCATCTGGATATGCTGTAAAAGGTCAATGGCAGACTTTCGGTCCTTCTGTGCCTGAACAGAATACAGTGCACAACAACATGACCGATTATCAGTAGAGATTGTGATGCGCATGACGTAGTGCAAAGGATGCTAGAAAAGTATGGACTATGGAGACAGGGAGACCGGGAAAGTGGGTATTGTCATGATGAAAAATCGGCAATGACCAAAAAAATAATAGAATCCCCTTGGTCGTAAAAAGTATAGAAGAAAAAACACTGATGGTGTTCTTGAGCTCGTTTGTCACGTCCGCGGTAGAACTCCTATAAGTCCATCTATAACAGATCAAGCATAGGCTCCCATCCCCATAGCATGCAGCACAGTCGCTCTCATCACCACAGCATGTGCCAAGTAATTTAAGACTTAAGAGCTCACAATACACTGAGCATTTCACAGTTCAAGCAGATTGTAGGCATGTGACATGAAGACAGAACCCAAATGAGCAAGGCAACCTAAATCACGTACCAATTGCAATTTTTCAGATAATAGATACTCTGACTCGAGCACTTGAAACTCTGGTGCACGAAGAAGCTCAAGAATCTCATGGAGGTGACTTTCTCCAGGTAACTCCTCACCTGGCTGAACTGCGTGGGAAAGCACACCATCTTTCAACACCTTATTTGCTTCCTATAAAAGCAAAGCAGCAATTCTATGGCTCAGTACTCAATAATTCATATAGATCTCTGTTGCAAGAGCGGAAAAGCTATAGGTTACAAGTCTATCCTGTTGAAGCAAATGACAAGCGCATACAGTACAATTCAGTTCCTTAAGTCGGATGAAAATTTATGAAAGTCAATTTCAGTGACAAACCTGGACTCGGTCGATATCTCCAGCATTTCCATCCTTGCTATTACCAGCATCAATATTCGAAGCTTTCTATCATAGAATGATGGAAAACAATTATCCATGTCAACCATTGATCTACAAGTTTATGCAGGATGACTTTAAAGATAAGCATACTGACCTTTAGATCATCAAGCTGGTGGGACACAAGCAAACTCAATTCGTCTCTAAGTTTCTCATATAGTTCTACACACGCTAGAATGCTGGATGTCTTGGTAGACAATTGCTGAACCACGCCTTGCTCAGGATTTGAAGGCTGTTGTGTAACCACAGCTTCTGAGGACGCATATTTAAATTCCCAGGAATCGTCATCAAGGAAACCATCACTATTTTCCATAATCGTGGCCAACATTTGGGAGGTCTGCGCCACAGTCTCATCAGGCACTGTACCAGGAATGACTGAAGAAGTATGTGTCACCTGACCATTAGGTAGCGCTTCACTATATAAGCTTGATACGAGATCACGTATCGATATGCCAGAACCTTGACTACTGATGCCAAATTTAGGATCGGATGGGAGCTTCTGAATCAAGATGTCTTGGTGATGATCATCGTAATCCACTACTCCGTCACTGAAAAGGGAGAGAGGTAAGGCTCCATTGGCCTTTTTTGAAGGAAAATCCTGAAGAAGAATAGAATAGTCAGACCGGACTACAGGAACTTGACCAAAAAAGATTCCGCTCATAAATCTCTAGGAAGATGCCTTCTAATTATAATGTACGCACCAGCTAACTGCTGACCACAACAAGCAACTATATGCAAAAGGTAAAGTGCAAGGGATACTCTACTAGTACTAGGTGCTAAGAGTTTTAAGATTTCTACAATAGTGTATAGTTTCTCGAATTTAACCGTCCTTATGGTAATGAAATCATTGAAATCGTTTATCAGAAGAATGAAGTATGTCTGACAAATCAAGGGATACAAACCTGAACCTTCCAATTAAGCAAATTTTGATCAGAAGTATCTTTAGGAGCAGCCGTCTGTTCTTCCTGAAATCAAGAATTGATCATAAATTAGAATGTTGAAATCAGACTTCCTGAAATCAAGAATTGATCATAAATTAGAATGTTGAAATCAGACTTGGTGCTTAAAGAAGTATCTTTAAGAACATCATCGCCTGATCACCATAGGAGATAGAGCCGAAATGAGATTGCTTAAAGAAAATACAATTATGAACTAATGAGAAAGAAACTGACCTTGCCATCAGACAGATGCGATTCAGTGCTCTTCGTATGAGAAGTATTGGGCGACTCCTGCCGCAAGAAAATCAATATTAATTACCGAGCTCTAATGTATTCAAGGATTTTGTTGCTTTCGCTGCATTAACAGATCGACACATCACCTGATGTGTTGTTCCTACTTCTGAATTTGCCACAATAAAGTCCCCAAAGTCATCAAACTCATCGTTGTCATCCATTGAATTGGAACTTATCCCATTCTCTTTCCCTATATCCTTTGCTCCTGAAACAGGAAGTGCCGTGGAACCATTATGAGCAATAGCTATCCACTCAAAATTCCATCCATGATTACTCCCGCTAGATTTGTCAAAACCAGCGCCAGATGCACTAAACCAGTTGTCAAAACCATTGGAAGAGTGGCTGAACTCAGGCTTATTCTCAACCACCAAGGAACTGCCCTGACCTTTCCATCAACATAAACATTTGAAGATATCAGAACGATAAAAACTCAGTCTCCTCTGACAACTGCACTTACCATACATAAATGATAAATCAAATGCAATTCTAGTTAAAAAATCAAAAACACAAAACGAGGAAGTGACACGATTCACAGAACCCTCAATCAAAGCTGTACTGTAGTTGTTAATTATGCATCCCGAAAGCATATTACTATGACAAATCTAGTTAGACGAAGCAAAGCTAAATTACATACCAATGCAGACTCAAGGATCCATATTCGAACTAACACAAGATACATAATAGAAAACTTGATCCAATGCTTAGAACAGCGTAGAACACAACCTGACCTGCTTTACGCCGCTAGTCATCACCTCAGGTAATACAGCGTTAGTTCCAGACTGAGATCAACCAAAAGCACAGCAACATTTAATGATCAATCAAGCGTTTGCCAAATACAAAATCCAATACATAAGACACCAATGAATTCACTCACACCGCGATCTCTAACATCAAAGGCACCCTTGAATTCCCACCCATCATCGTCATCATCACCTCTAGCATCATCAATTACCTCGCCTCGCTCACCCAAACCCCGATCCACCCTCAAATCCAAACCCGACCCATCAAAACCAAAACTCAACCCAACTCCACCATCCATCTCCTGATCCGAATCACGCAATCCACGATCCCGAATCCCAACACCCAAATCAATCCTTTTTCTCAAACCCCCAATCACCAATGATCCACCCACATGATCAAACCCTTTCTCGTCCACTTCTTCCTCCATTTCCCCAAATATCGACAAGGGCAAAGGACCCTTTTGCCTATGATTCTCCGAGATACCCAATGGGTTGGCTTGTTTCGATGCTGGGATGCTGTGAAACCCATTGGATTGAGGTAGGATTTGATTGGATTGAGGTGGGGCGATGAAATCACCCCATTCATCATCGTCGCCGGAGATGGTTGGTGTTGATTTCATGGTCCAGAAATGATTGAAATCGGCTTGATCCGCCATGGCTTTCGTGCTGGGAGCTCTGTTCTGTTCCCTCATTCTTTGTGTGGTTTGTGACAATTATGTGGAGACTTCGATGATGATGGACCAGCCCGCAGCTGTAATCGATTTTGTACAATCATATTTTTCATGGAAAATTCAAATGGAGTTGGTTCATGATATTTGTTTGTCGGGGATTCTATGAAACAATAATTTTTTTTATATAAATATGAATAAAATTTTCGTATTTCTTTTTTTTTTTCTTGATAACCTAAAAAATGTGATTTTTACAACAATTTATCCGCTGGATCTTGCTCACTCATAGTAACATGCATGAAAATGTGATTTTTGCAATAATTTATCCGCTAGATCTTGCTCACTCACAGTAACATGCATATGATGAGATCCCAGGACTAAGTGCTCTTTGAAATGACTGTGTAAGGAGAGAGCAACGTAAGATGGCTGTGTAAAGCGCAACCTGTGAGCTTCAGAGACCAGAATACGTAAAAATATGGGATTCTTGGGCAAATCTATTTACCTATGTCAACTGACATGAAATTCTATAAGAACAATAAATTATTGTTATTATTATTCGTATATAGTGCATCCAGGACATACTGTGCTTAAGTTACAAATCCAGATTGATATGAGAGGATTGGATCAAGCAGTTCACCACCAGCTTAAGGGCGCAATTGCTTTACCCCAACCAACATCAACTGATCCTACAACACTTGGACTGCCTGTGGCTTCAACTTGATCCCAGACAGTACAATTCGTATCTGCAAAGCGATATCTAGTTTAATTGGCAGACAGAAACATACAGAAAAAGATCCAAAAAAGAATGTAAACAAACCACTTTTTAATACATGAATGAGTGTTCCGTGCATCAGTTCCGAGTTCAACCACCTGGAATATAAGTGCACAAAATGTAAGAATACAACATGTGATAAGCGCACATGTTTGAGATTTCATCTCTATAATACAACCTTCATCCTGGTCAAATCTGATCATGTCTCTAAGGTAGAATGATGTGGCAACCAAAGAACTCAAAAAGCTTTGCTCATTATCATAAAGATGATACAACCAGATAGGAAACTGAACTTACAATTGATTACGTGGGATTAGCCCTTTGTGAATCAGGGAGAACCCTTGAAACATATCTCAAGACCAGGTCCGCCAATTGTGGCAATCATACACTGGAACCCACAAGACTCAAGATCCGCGGTTACTTTATCAACCACCGTAGCGGATAAGACTGATAAGCAGGGTGAAGGACAACATCGGAAAATCAGAGTACCATGGAACGCAAATGAGGTCCTTGTGAGTTCCATATGTTGCCTTGGATAACTATTCCGAGGACATTCATTAGGTTCTGAGATTTCAACATAATTATTATATAATCCCAGAATGTCACCAAAATAAAAGAAATTTCAGAAGCAAGGTATAAGTTAGATGGCATAAGCTCCTGTCCTGATCAAGCCCTTATTGCTTGGTTGGAAAAACGCTTCATGTATAGTTAGCTACTTAGGTTTAATTTAAGCTCCTGTGCAACTGATTCTTATATTAATTTAAGCTCCTGTGCAACTGATTCTTATATTATCATTTTCATCCTAAAGCATCAAGGAGAAAAAAGCAAAGAAGGCAGAAAAAAGGATACGTGTTGGCAGAAGCGTCAAGACACAGCCTCCGCCACCAGCTCCAGTAAGCTTGGAAGATAACTTGTATTTCAGAGTAGTTCGAAGAACAGTCTCTATCGAAGCATGACTCACACCCATACATTGCAACAATCCTTGATTCATTTCCATCAGCTCCTCTAGTTTAGCTTCCTGTTCAGTGCTTGTGACATCATCGGTTGCTGGAGATTGAATAATAGTCGAAACTTCCTTGCTAATCGAGTCAACAGCACTGAACACAGCTTCCATCGCATCTTGATGCCGGATTGCCCTTTTGGACACACCAGCTACCAATGCTTTTGTGTTTCTCCCCACCCTTGTATTAGTCACCAGCATTTTAAGTGGCATAGTGGATTTCAGACGTGTCAAAATGCCCGACCTGAACTTAATCATATTACCTGAGACACACACTAAGATGAGTAAGGTTCCCAAGAAACTATGAGTAAACACATCAAGCACCACATGAAACACGATATTCGCCTTTTTTCTTTTCTTTTTTTGTCTGAGACAGATTATAAGTAATACTCTATTAACCCAGTAATGTACATTTGAGTCACATACCATATGTGCTTACAGTGTTGTCGATGCCAGATGGCTTTCCGTGAATTATCTTCTCGCCTTGAAATGCCCATTTGTTTACCAGTTCAAGGTCACTTTCCCCATATGATAACCCTCTTGGCTGCTGTCAAGGCTTATGCATCCTGACAATGCAACCATGGCACCTGAGAGCGAAACACAAAATGCAGCGGATGATCCCAAGCCAGAACCAAGAGGGAGCTTGGATGTGACAATAACTGTTGCAGCCTTGTACCTGATCATTAAGCATGATTATCAGAAGCAGTACAAAATTTGATTGAAAGAAGAGAATAACACATAGACAAGAATGTGCTTCAGGAAACAAAAATAAGAAGAAAACCCTAGAAAACTAACACGGGAAAAGTCAATTAGAAGGCATTAGAGCGTGATAATGTTAACTAAGTATGCTACTTCTCCATATATGGTCACAGAAAAAAAAAGTGGGGTGGGGGGGGGGTTTACAATACGATATCAGGGCATACCCTATGATGGCGGTGTAGAGCCATAGAAAGGCAGAAACACCAGAAGCAAGACCAATCTTTGCCTCTGGAATCTTTTGTTCTTCCACTAGAGATGTCACAGAAGCGAGCCGCTCGAGCGAACCCGATATGGGAGTCAATGGGTTAGGGCTCGTGAAACCTGGAAGAGCTTCCATAATTCGTCCAATTTGCCATGAAAACTCCAAACCCATATCCTTGATATGGAGCGTAAGTGTTTTCTCATTATCTGCTGTAAACACAACAAAAGGAATAACCATCAGCACAGCACATGGAGGGATACGATTCATAGACCAAGAATACAGGAGAGCAGCATCCTTGTGTGCATGGACAGTAAAGAGTCTAGGACCCAATGCAGGCGCCTGCTGATCCAGCCATCACACCAACAAGGCACCAACAAACTAATAAGGATCTACTTGTGGAAACTAATAAGCAAAAAGAATTCACGCCACCACAAATTGGTTAAGGATGTATAGCTAGGATGATCAAAGTCAAGGACGCCAAGATTCACTACGGCCTGCCCGCCTTGCCCTCATCTGTACTAAACATATGATCTTGTCGAAACAGTACTCATTTTGGTTAGTCGTTGAGTTTCATTCCGCCCATCTAACTTGCAATCGGCCGACTCAACAATAAACTAACATAAATGTTCACAACTTATATCGATCGTCTAACGAAACAACAATCTCAAACTAAATGATCCAAACAAAAAACAAGCTGATTCGTATATCATTCAATCAACACAAGCACACACACAATCATGCCAACGTAACCAAATCAAAATATCATCATCGTCAAAGCACATCAAAGCAGACAATTCCAATTCTTCTCCAAATTTTCCCAAAATGCCTCAATCCAACCGCCACAATCACAACATCAACCCAACCAAATCAACGATCTGATAAAAGGGTAAAACCGTAAAAAACGAGTAAAGAGAAGTTACCAGAGGAGGGGAAGCGGAGAGTGACGTGAGTGTAGAGATCGATGGAGGCGGCGACGGCGGTGGATCCGTGCACCACCGCGTGTTCTCCGGCGAGGATTATCTTCCCCGGCGCCCGAGATCGAACCTCCATTTTTTTTTTGGTTCGATTATGTCACTCGATGATTGTACATGCGAATACGAATGCCAACGTGAATGTATGATATCTGATTTGATGATTGTTATTATGAATGCGAATGGGAATGTGAAGGTAAGAAATGTGATTAGTTGGCGGGATGAAGTTGATGTGAATGTGATAGGGGTTAGGGTTTGGAGAATTAGATTTAATTCTCGTAGTTTCTTAATGGTGGGGCTCGGAAGTTGATGTTTATGTGTATTTGTGTTCAATAGTGTTGATATTTCTAATTGAAATTATTGGCCCGTGACTTCTCCAAGATTCCAAATTTCCAATGATCCAAAAAAAGATTCCAAATTTCCAACTAACCCATCTATCTGGCGTGTCATGTATGCAATCGAACTAATTCTCTGACACGACTGAGTGCAACCATGTTTTAATGCGTATTTAGAAGAGAAACTTTGACGACAACAACATCACAATAACATCGACTCGACTTGACATCGAGAGAACTAACCTATTTCGACACAAATTCGTGAGAGTAACGATCACTGCTACTCGAGGCTACTAGATTGCACTTCATGTTCACCTCTTCAAACTTCGAAGTTCCCCACATGGCAAAAACACTTTTTCAGGTAACATGGAATCAGCTGCTCCCTGAATCCTCCTTCGTCGATAACAGTTCCTCCAAAGTACCATAAAGAGCCTCAACAATGTCTAGCAAGAATTTATCCGAGCCGTGTTTGGCTAACAAAGATACCGCGACAGGAAGATTTTCATGCAGCCCCAGCGGTATGCTTACCTGCATCAAGTCCAAATAAGAAAAACAACAGAATACCGTTAACCGATATACTCGAATCAAGAGACTCGATGACTTGGAATCCTTGAATGTCATTGGCAAGAAATAGATGACGACAATAATGCCTAGATTATCAGATGAGCAACAAAAGAAGTCATGTCACCTGGCAGAATCCTGAAGCCTGCTCATTAGGACTGACTGCCAAGCCATCATCGCATTCTTCAACAAAACCGCACAAAATAAACCATCCCTGAGTCCGGTGGCTAACATTTACTGATTATATTTCAGGGATTGGTGTTGAAGTCAAATTCAAACATATCGACGGCAAGGACAACGTGTTAGCAGACTCCCTATCAAGACTAGTCCTGACTTCAGTTATCACACGACCTGGTCCAAGAATTGTACTTCTCCTGGGATTCCCCACCTGAGCATTCCCCGATGGATAAGGATCTCGTGACATAGTTGTGGAGATATAAGACTACCTCTTGAGCTTGTATTGTCCGTTTGGGGTTCTTGCTGTTGTGGAGTTCTTGGACCAGGTCGTGTGATAACTGAAGTTCTTGAGTTACTTGCCATGGCTCCGAGCTTTGAATGAGACACAGGACTAGTCTTGATAGGGAGTACGCGTTGTCCTTGTCGTCGATATGTTCGAATTTGACTTCAACGCCAATCCCTGAAATATAATCAGTAAATGTTAGCCACCGGACTCGGGATGGTTTATTTTGTGCGGTTTGGGGAGGTTTGCGGATTGAAGGAAATCTGATCACATTCTACAAAAATGTGACATCCATACAAGCTGAACAAACAGTGCAACGCGTCTCTGCCATTCAAGAACTGGATTTAGAGGAGGAGGAGTACATCATGATGGCATCCGAAGAAAGGAAAGTGCTGGAACCCCTCTTTATCAGACAAAACGCTGAACTTTTTGATGAAATTACGGAGGATGAACAGGAACTGCATACTATTGCAGTCCTACGTGAAGATGAACCAGCATACTATGACGCATCTGAAGATTCCGACTTTGAAGATTACGGCGATTACCTATGTATGCTTGGCCGCACCTGCCCCTCTCCTGAGTTCATCAACCCTTTTTATTCCCCCCGGCCGGAGGAAGAAGAGGAACATGTCATTTCCAGCTTTTTACAAAACCTGGACTTGACTTCTGAAAAAGAGGTTGAAGAAGCAGAGACAATAGCGGCCCTCCATGCTGAAGAAAGCGAGTATGACTATCCAGTCTTACGGAGAACCTCACCCAGGTCCAGGGTTTCCATGATAGCTACCCTATCGACATTTCTTGCTCGATTAGTGCATTCCCGTGCAAAGTGTCCTTCCTCGCCACATAGATAACACTTGCATCGTCGAAGGTTCTTTCTGCGATCAATCTTCACATGAGATTCATGCGGCTTTCCTTTGAATCATCTGGTCTTTCTTAGCCCATATCTTCTTCCTGGCTCTTTCTAATAGCCTGGGATTGGGATCTTCTTGCAGATGTCTAATGTCGTGCATCGAAGCGAAGCCTTCCAGTGTCTACTGCCACTATTCTGTATTTGAGGCATTAGTAGTAAGGGAAAAGAAAAAGCAAGCATATAAATAATACAATTCGAGGGTACCATCTTCTTTCTCATTTAGAGGAAAGGGTGCAGAAGGAAAAGGAAACAACGGAGGGATCTGAATCGGACCTAAATGGTTGTTCACTGATTCGCAAAACAAGTTCCTCAACGTCCTCTTTGATTAGGGGGCGTTGCTCCTTGACCTGTTTAATAACAGACAGCGTCTGTTTGACTGTAGACTGAAGCTTTCCAATGTTGTTGCCTCCGTCTGAAGTTTCGATGGAGGCCCAGGAACTGGTGGCAATGCAAGTATACCATAATCCTGCAGTATGGCACAAGTATAAGCATCAACCAAAAGCACGGTCTATCCACTTAGCAGGCTCCGCAAAGGCATCCGGAAATTATCACTCAAGACAGCAAATAAGAAATCAAAATACACGGGTTTCAAACATTACCCCTAGAAGAGATGCTAAAGCCGAGCGTAACTCTTTCATCACACATCGACACAGCACGAGAGTTTCATTGTATGGTGCTTCATGATAAGGTGTTTCAAGGGCTTCCTGGACGCGTTCTGATATCCCAGGTCCTAGCTTTGGATTCACGGTTTTCACCCATTCACCATGGTTATTGTTGAATTCATACCTACACTTCAAATGCCAATTGATCATGACACAAGTTCACAACCAAAAATATCATTTGCATCTCCATTTTTGTATAACCGCCAAATTATTTCAATCAAGCAATGGGGGAGAAGAATCAAGGTACCTTTGTAGCGATTGGCAAAGCCGATGAAAGAGCTGCCAAGGACGGTATACCATAATCTGTGCCAGTATTTCCTTCACTTAAGAAATGGCCTAGACTTGGAACTTCTCCCTTCACATAATCACCCAATTTTACGCACTTAATAACATCACCTACAATAGCAAGTATATGAACTGTTACAGCCCATACACCACATAGCTCGTAGTTGCTCGGTACACACATCTCATAGGAAGTATTGAGTCTATTGACACGTTGTGCTAACAAGTTCACTGGGAGCGGGATGTGAAACACAGTGACATACCACCATAAATCTTCTTCAGTGACTCCACAAGCGGCTGCTTAACACGATCAATGGGAATGTTCAAGAGCTGAAAGCAATCTTCTGCAATAGTCACTTGACTAGGATTAAGTACACCGACATCTTGTACTGAAAGTAGTACACGCCCAACTTGATTCAAGATCTTCGGATCCCTAGCAAACCAGCCTACATATGTTTGTATAAGACAAGAGCCGGTACATTCACAATCAGGCGTTCAGTTTGCGTTGTGGATGCACATTTAGCAAGCTATCTTCTATAAATCAAATCTGTAGCATTGCAAAGAACTTTACCTTTTGTATCAAAACTCTGTGCCATAGGAACAACTTCATCAACGGAAATCACGCCATGTGAAGGCCGAAATCCAAAAATGTCACAGCACGATGCTGGCACTCGTACACTTCCTCCGGTGTCAGTACCTGCAATGGTCAAGACCATTAGCCTCAACAAAACAACAGGTGCTGGAGAATCGAAGTCGAAAAGAACACGCCTAGAGAGAAATCCACCAATTTCCATCCAACAGCAACAGCAGAGCCACTAGAAGATCCACCAGGAATCTGATCTGGTGCGCATGGATTTATGGGTGTACCATAATGCATGTTCTCTCCATTTATACTGCAAAAGAAGTAGAAAATTAGGTACATGAATAACTTTAGAGGCCATTCGAGATACGATCTTGATACTTGAATACTAAGAGCTACTCTAATAGATTGCAATTAACACCAAACCAAAATGACTACGATTACCAAATAAACAATATTTCAATATCTCATCCATTTTCACCATATGATCAGTACAAATTACTAGATTATGCATACTACAAGTAGATAACCAAATTCAACCTGTAAGCCATCTCATCCATCACCTTTCTCCCAACACAAACCCCACCTGCCTTCAAAATATCTGAAACCGCAGGAGCTTAAGTCCATGGTAAAGGGGGAAGTGAAGTTACACGAGGGCATACTAGTGCGGGTGCCATCTAATGAAAGAATTTATCTATTGCGGATTTCAGATTTTTGGAGGTTTTTTTAAAGATGATTCTGAAAATGGATTACTATAAAAATAAGATGTAAGATAATAATTCTTATATGAACATTCGGTTTAACAGTTATTTATGATAATAAATTTATAAAATCTAATTAAATATATAAAAAAGAGAAAAAAGAGTAAAATTGATCGGTATCCATATAACATTATTTAAAACTTAGTTTGCACCAGATGGTCATTTTAAAAGGGTTAGATTATCCAGCCTCCAACATTCCAGCAAAACAGAAAAATCAGTTTTGATAACCTCGCACCCAAACACACAACAATACCTCCACACCCTAACGGCTACCTTTCCTCTTCATCAATCATCAAACCAACGCACAAAACCACAGCACATCTTCATTCTTCACCATCAACAAACAACTCTCACCAATGCTGATCTCTCCTGCTACCGCAACCGCCATCGCCATACCCCGTGCATCGCCGCACTCCTCACCGCCATTCCTCTCAGCCAATCATCAACCCAAGAAACAGATCCCAACCCGCATCATCCTCTGCTCGAAACAACGACCCAGAAGGCGATCCCGGCGGTCGAGACAATCCTATCACAAGATCATCAAATCCATTGCGATCCTCGCCTCGAACCTCAAGATCGTGCCTGAACCCTTCGATCTAATCATCAAGGAGATCGCCGGCGATGGAAACGGAGGAGGATCATTCGGGTCATGGTTCGGAGGAGGAGGCGGGTCAGGTCGGGGCAAAAGGGGATTAGGGTTTTGGATTCTGATCATCGCAGCTTCGATTTCGGCCATCTGGGTAGGGCTAAAAAGGGGAGAATTGAAATGGGTAGGGGTCGGATTTGTGGGGATTGTGATATGGGGTTTGATTGGGGGGAGGAGGAGGAGTGGGGTGGTGAATTGGGGATTAGGGTTTTGTTGTGGGGTGAGTGTTGGGTTGAATAGAGGGGAATTGGTGAAATGGGTTGATGAGATTAGGGTGAAATCTTGTTTTCCGATTGGTGGATTGAAGAAGGGAGATGGATTGGTGAGGTTGGTTGAGGAAATTAGGGATCGGTGTTCTTCCCCAACTTGTGGGTTTGTGAAGAAGGTTGCGAGGAAAATGTAGGGATTTTTGCGTTCTTTTGTTCGATTTTGATTTGATTTGATTTGATTTTGTTCGAATTATTCATTGTTGTTCGTTTATGTTCGTGATTTTGATGTGAAGATGAGGAAGATCATTTTCAATATTGATGATTAAGAATTTCAGTGGGCAAAGTGTTTTCTCTTCCGGTTAGAAACTATGTTGAATGCATCTCCAGATTGAGCATGGAGGATGAATACATTGATGTCAAATATAGACGAAAGGATTGGAAAGGAAATTGTCGGCTGTAATCTCACGACTTACTAAATCAATTTTATTTGATTAATATATAAACAAAAATTATTAATATAGACTAGTATACATTTGTTCATTTTATCATGTTTCTTGAGAAAACTCATGATTATGTCCAAAATGAGAAAACTCATTTTCTTGTGTTTGAGAGTACACAATCCTCCTTGACAAAAAGAGCTCACAGAGTGGAGTTCGCTAGGTCGGATTTTTAGAACAAATGTTGCCAACAAAAATTTTAATTAGGGGTTATATGGTTAGAAGTTCTGAAATTAAAAAGGTATGGCTGGATTAGGAGAAAGAATATGAAAGACGACGGTTGTGTTCGTTATTTAAAACTTGAAAACCGTGTTCAACTTTCATTTTTAGAAAGGGAAAAAAAAAATAATCAAAGCCGTTGTTTCTTTTTGTTGGACATGATGGGGCTTTTCATCAAATTTTCATTCCTATTTTTCTTTCCCATTTTATCTCTTAGTTATACTGCTCCGTGTAGATTAAATCAAGTTCTAAGATTTGCTTTGCATACAATTTGTTATCAAATGATCAAGGATAAGTATATCAGCTTTTTCATTTTTTATTCTCTTTGTATACATGCTTATTTCATTTAATTCTTTTTACAACGACATGCTCTCTTTACAATGAAGTTTATATGGTTGTTGTGCAATAAGAACGAAATAAAACCTCTTCAAATCTGACCCAATGACATGATTTACTGTATCATTAAAATAAAAAACGAAATTTATATAAAAAACACGTTGAATAGTAAAAAAAATTCATAGGTTATAATTTTTTGAAACAAAAAATAATAATAAAATAAATAAGTTTGAAAATATCAATAAAAAATTATTAAAACAAAAGATGATACTAACCCTTAAATATCTGTTAGCATAGTATACAAATAAATTCCTATGAAAATTATGGCTATTTAAACTAAAAGACAAAAAAAAAAAAGGAACCTGCCATCAGGCCCAAAAAAAAAACAGAAAAAAAAAAATCAACAACAGCAATTCCATTAAAAAAAAAAGGGTTGAACACGACCATCGTTTTTCAACTTGTCTCCTCCTCCGATCATACTTTCCTAATTTTAAAATTGCTGACTATATATTCCTAATAAAAAAAATTTTGATAATATTTGTCAAAAAAATCCCATTAAATCGAATATAACATCATGGATTGTTAAATCAATTGATTTTGAATTAAGATTATATAAAAACAATATGATGTCAGAGTTTTTCGTCTTCAAAAACCACACACACCTTGCTAGTCGAATAATGTTTACATTTCAATCATAAAAAAACAACTCATATCGTATGAATTAAAATTCAATTTCATTAATTATTGACTGATTTTGATTTTGAAATTTTAAAAATAGAATAAAATGTTTGTCTAATAACAATAATAACAGTCCAACATTTTTCAATATTTGTTCTTTCAACTGCACAAATTAAAAGGTCTACATCATACGTCTTGCTACAAATATTGCTTTCTGGTGCACTTTATAACATATGAAGAATGCGAGCACTTGTCTATGCCTGTATGATGTCATTGAACACTTATTGAATTTTGACCATCGAAACATGGAAGTAAAAAACGAAGGGATTGTTTGATTTAAAGGTCCAAAATTATAAAATCAAAATCAATAATAAAAATCAAAAACAAATAATTAAAATCAAAAATATTTCAGTTTTTGTTTTGTAAAAGGAATATTAGATAATGCTCTATGATGAAATATGGAACTAAAACTAAAATCCATTTTGCTGTTTTATATTTCTGTTTTATTTATTTAAGATATATATAAATCATTATCAAACATTTTTAAAAATAAACAAAATTTGACATTCATGTAATGATAGATCAAATATTTTTTTTTTATAAATTTATCATTAAATATTAATGATTATGTAAATTATGTATTTAAATATAATATATATTACGAAATGATAAAACAAAATTTAATATAAAAATAATTTTTTTTATTTATATAAAATAATATATAATACGTGTATATATATATATATTTTTATTATTACCGGAGCAAACAGTTCAAAAACTCACGCATACCTTTGAAGCTCTCCGCCGCCGTCGGATCCTGCCGTTACGCTGCCGCAGCTGCCGTCCTTTATCAAACAACCAGATTGTTTGATTTTAGGTAAAATTTCGACCTTTTTTGGGTTGTGAATTCATGGATTTGATTTAGGAGATCAGGAATTCAGCTGCGGGTATCAGTTGTTTGATGAATTGCCCATGTTTTTACAATTATGTGATTGAGAGTCAATTGACATGAAAGGCTATTGGGAGATGAAGAAAACGTGGTATTAGAGATTCAAGATGTGGAATTTAAATGTTTTTACAATTATCTAAAACATCGTTGTAGGATTACTCGTGATTAGTTGATTCAATGATTCGTATCTTCTTTTCTTAGGTCTATCTTGAATCAGGGTGATCGAGAATTCGTTGTTTTGGTTTGATGGACTTCTCTGTTTTGGAGCTGATCATGAGTTTGACCTGTATGCTTTGCTACATATGAATCTACTTGGTGGTTATCGGGCGTGTTTAGTGCATGAATAGAATGAATTTGGATGCCTGCTGCTAGAATTTGTTGAATCAATGCAAAAAATCCTGATCAGCTGATCTATCATCTGTGGTACCCTTTTCGATTTGTCACTTACCCTTTTGTTTTTGGTCCAAATTTTTTCTACCAGCATTGTTAATGTTGCATTATATTGTCGACTCGGTATCAATTTACTATTTCGTGTGCTGATTGTGTTAAGCCCAGAAGAGACTGTTACTTGGTGAAGCTTCTGGTGCAATGGGAATAGCTGATGGGAATGTAAACCCGAAAAGAATAGTTTTTGTGACTGTTGGAACTACTCTATTTGATGCTATTGTTAGAGAGGTGGATACACCGGAAGTCAAGAAAGAGCTATATGCAAAAGGGTATACTCATCTTCTTACTCAGATTGGCCGTGGATCATACATCCCTTCCAGGGTACTTTGAACTTCATTATTTTCACTGTTGTCGACCTCTAATTGTGTGGAAGTTAAATGTTCTTTGCGTGGTAAATGATCATATGATAGGATGTCAGCAATTTTCCTGTATTTTAGGACTCAATGTGATTAGGTTTCCTAGTATCATTACATCCAAAACAATTAATCGATGGTTTTGATTGCTTTTTCTGTAATGCAGTCCAGTGGCGAGGATGGGTCTGTAGCAGTAGACTACTTCACCTTCTCGTCAAGTATTGCCAACAGCTTGAAATCAGCATCTCTTGTGATAAGTCATGCAGGTGACTTTTAGACTTCCTTTATCCATTGTTATGCTTAAAGATTGACAGGGAGTGAAATCTGCTTCTGCTGCATTAATAGTCACGTGTGACTGTTTACCATGAATAATTTGCGAGCTATATTTGCACGCCTGATATATTGCTTGATCTTTGTGGCGTCTGGTGTGTGATATTTGTGTGACAATGTGTTGTGTTGCTGTAAAGACTCTAATTTAGGTGTTTTAACCAGTCAAACCCTAAACCCTAAATCCAACAGAAACGAAAATTATATAAAGAATTGTAATTAGTGTTTCTTGATTATGTTTCTACTTGTGTAAACTGAAGTGTTTTTGTATATGATGCAGGGTCAGGGAGCATATTTGAGACATTGCGGCTGGGTAAGCCGTTGATCGTCGTAGTGAACGAGGATTTGATGGACAACCATCAGGAGGAGCTGGCTGAAGAATTAGCAGACAGGAAGCACTTGTTTTGTGCCCATCCTCAGACGCTCTACAAGACCATCAAGGATATGAACCCAGAGAGCCTCATTCCGTATACACCAGGCGATGCTAAACCAGTTGCCAGGCTCATTAACACATTTCTTGGTTTCCCAGAAGAATGATAGTGAAGTAACAGACTCAAGTGCATATATTTATAATAATCAAATTAGCTTAAGCACTAGACATCTTCAATTTTTCTCTACATTATCATTTATACAAATAGTTTAACATTTGTTCAGATAACAGATAGCCTTGCTGTATACCTTGTATGCTTGTGCCATAACTTTGTATTTGTTCTCTAATTGCCAAATAGTACTTCATGGATCTATTTTCATACTAGTATTTTGATTACATAGTGCCTTGGTGATGCCAAAATCTGTGTACTGGTGATGCGACGGAAGAAGTGAGGCTTCTAAAGCTGCGCACGACATCGGACAAACAAAACTCCAGGGCACGCTTATAAAGGATAGCTCAAGCTTTGCAAACAGTGATTTTCAATCGGGCGTGGTAGATGGTGCAAAAATCAACAATACAACAGAAGAACTACGGATTCAATACAAGTACCAAACCCCGTCTACGAAAAGGACATCCGTTACGGCACAATTGTTTTTCTCATTAGCAGCAACCGAAGCGAAAACAGTAGATGTAAGCCCTCTCCTAGCAGTTTAGCGTTCTATCGGTTGATCGTTTGCCAGATAATCCATCTTCTCTTGCCGTCTTGGAGACCGAGGCAACTCCGCATCACAAGGGACGAAACAGGAAGGTTTACTTCACTTTCGTGGACAATCCGGAAGTTGAACCTCAATGAACAGTGAAGTACTATTGAGTCTTCAACCCCCATGAAGAAGTCTGTATTCTCGTCTCGTCCTTGAAATAAGCATTGTGTTAGCTGCCACACTTGTCTTTGCCTTTCTTGTACTCCTGAAGTATTAGCAAATTGTCATTTGTCTACCGTCTATAGATATGAAAACCAGCGCCATGCTGACTCCTGCAGACTCTTTCAGGAATGTAACCACAGGCAACCATAACCACAGTCGCCACCTTTTCCATTCGACGCCGCCTAAGCATAGTGAGGATGTACACTCTTCCGCTTCCGCTTTTCTCGTCATCTATAAAAATTTTCAAATTTTTATGTAAGAAACTATGATTAGTTCGAAATCACATGGAAAAAACGATGCACTCTCCTCCAACCCGCATGCACACTACTCCAAAAAACTAACCATTACACCTCATTGTCACACTCACACCATACCCAACTCCTCTCTACGTCCTCGACGGCGATCGAAGTCGATATATATCAACGGCTCTCATGTCGCTCAGATATGAAGCATATTGATAATTTGATATGGATCAGCTACTTGGCATTGGATTTTCTACTTTTTTGAGTCTTTGTTGTTACTGTTTATGGATAGGGAAGAGAATTATGAGTTAGGGTTTGATGCGTGAGGTGTGAGGTTGTGAGTGATGATTGTGTTAGTGTTTCGCGGTGATTTTGGTGGTGTTAGTGGATTTGGTATGGTGTCGATTTTAAGGGGTTTTTTTTTTG
>LIEC01011935.1:122831-167132 GCA_001925005.1 Drosera capensis
CAAGTACCAAACCCCGTCTACGAAAAGGACATCCGTTACGGCACAATTGTTTTTCTCATTAGCAGCAACACAACAGAAGAACTACGGATTCAATACAAGTACCAAACCCCGTCTACGAAAAGGACATCCGTTACGGCACAATTGTTTTTCTCATTAGCAGCAACACAACAGAAGAACTACGGATTCAATACAAGTACCAAACCCCGTCTACGAAAAGGACATCCGTTACGGCACAATTGTTTTTCTCATTAGCAGCAACACAACAGAAGAACTACGGATTCAATACAAGTACCAAACCCCGTCTACGAAAAGGACATCCGTTACGGCACAATTGTTTTTCTCATTAGCAGCAACACAACAGAAGAACTACGGATTCAATACAAGTACCAAACCCCGTCTACGAAAAGGACATCCGTTACGGCACAATTGTTTTTCTCATTAGCAGCAACACAACAGAAGAACTACGGATTCAATACAAGTACCAAACCCCGTCTACGAAAAGGACATCCGTTACGGCACAATTGTTTTTCTCATTAGCAGCAACCGAAGCGAAAACAGTAGATGTAAGCCCTCTCCTAGCAGTTTAGCGTTCTATCGGTTGATCGTTTGCCAGATAATCCATCTTCTCTTGCCGTCTTGGAGACCGAGGCAACTCCGCATCACAAGGGACGAAACAGGAAGGTTTACTTCACTTTCGTGGACAATCCGGAAGTTGAACCTCAATGAACAGTGAAGTACTATTGAGTCTTCAACCCCCATGAAGAAGTCTGTATTCTCGTCTCGTCCTTGAAATAAGCATTGTGTTAGCTGCCACACTTGTCTTTGCCTTTCTTGTACTCCTGAAGTATTAGCAAATTGTCATTTGTCTACCGTCTATAGATATGAAAACCAGCGCCATGCTGACTCCTGCAGACTCTTTCAGGAATGTAACCACAGGCAACCATAACCACAGTCGCCACCTTTTCCATTCGACGCCGCCTAAGCATAGTGAGGATGTACACTCTTCCGCTTCCGCTTTTCTCGTCATCTATAAAAATTTTCAAATTTTTATGTAAGAAACTATGATTAGTTCGAAATCACATGGAAAAAACGATGCACTCTCCTCCAACCCGCATGCACACTACTCCAAAAAACTAACCATTACACCTCATTGTCACACTCACACCATACCCAACTCCTCTCTACGTCCTCGACGGCGATCGAAGTCGATATATATCAACGGCTCTCATGTCGCTCAGATATGAAGCATATTGATAATTTGATATGGATCAGCTACTTGGCATTGGATTTTCTACTTTTTTGAGTCTTTGTTGTTACTGTTTATGGATAGGGAAGAGAATTATGAGTTAGGGTTTGATGCGTGAGGTGTGAGGTTGTGAGTGATGATTGTGTTAGTGTTTCGCGGTGATTTTGGTGGTGTTAGTGGATTTGGTATGGTGTCGATTTTAAGGGGTTTTTTTTTTTTTTTTTTTTTTGGGGGGGGGGGGGGGGAAGGAATATTAGGGTTTTGAAATTTGTTTGGGCGGTGGTTTGCTTTGCCTCATGAATGTTTACCGCTTACCTATTGTTTAGTTGTGGCTTGATTTTACCGAGCAACATCCGATGCTATGCAGACAAGTATTGTGTGAGTCTGAGGCTGACGGGAAAGAAATTTCGAATAACGTGGAATTGGTAATTGTTATATATCGCGAATAATAATGTGTTTAAATGTGTGTGTATGAGGATATGATGGTCATGTTTTATTGGCATGCAATCGAATGAGGCTGTGTTTTATTGGGATACAATATCATAGGCTAATAACAGAGTGTTCAAATGGAAAGTTCATACTTCATAGTTGAAACCAATAGCGATTTGGGAGTTATTGTATCGTATGTTTGTGATGTTTCGTAGTAACCCTGTCATGGCCATTTTCACTTGGGGTAGTGCCGTGTTGTTTGGACAATAATTTTATCACCTCGCAGTTTTCGTGAAGTTGTTTCTAAGACAACATCTGGATTCGAAGTTCTGGATACAATGCTTTTGAAATCAAAGTCCCCTGCATGTATAGATTTTACTCCCATGCTGAAGATGCACTTTTCTGCTCTACATTGCCTGGTGATGCCAATCCCTTCTTTCACGTAACCTGATGTTTTTCGGGTATTAACACTTGTGTAACGGTCACGAATTCATGATTCCAGCCTTTGATTATTGGCTTTCGACATTGATGATCGGGTGTATTATTTGAAATCATACCTGTGTTCTTCCCCCCAGTATCCAGAAAATCAAATTCTGTCCATTCAGTCTATGCGCATTGTGCGAACCTTTTTTTTTTTTTTTTTTTTTTTTATGCAGCTACCTTTTTCTTTGAACTCTGTAATGTCACGATTATTAAGGTTTACAACACCAACCCAAACACAAATCCAAAAGGAAACCCAAGCCCAAAATCCTAAACTTATCCTTAAATATATTTTTTTTCTAGATTTTTATGGTGTAATTTCTAGAACAGTGTCTAGAATTTTTCATGTAAATATCTAAATGATTATTTTTAGCATTACTCTTTAAGAACTCCAGAGAGTTTCTCCTAACCATTATGTCATTTTAAGAAAAAAGAAGGACACTTGTGTCATTTTGCTCATTGTCAATATTCTCCTAACGTTGGACAATATATATGGAAAAAAAACAACTTATGTGTAACAGGGTGTAGTCAGTCAAATATGTATGATTTAGAGCCAACATTAGATAGTCAATCCGCTCCCATTAAATAGCTCAACGGATGTACCAAACATTATATACAGTTATATGTACTACTTTCTTTGTTTCATATTTGTCGACATGGATAAATTAATTTATATATATTCTCAGCAATCTTTTCTTTATGTGTAACAGGGTGAGTATCATTCAGGTAAATAAGTTACTCATTCCGTTCCATAGTAAATACAATAAATTGACCGATACAAGATTTTATGTCTGTGTTTAATTTTTATAAAATTTGATGAAAAAATAATATTTTAATTTGATAATGGGATTCATTATAGCAGTTGTGAGAGGAGGTAGAGGGTGTATTGTAATTGAGTTTGATTGAATTTATATTTTTTTAGATGAAAACTTTCCAAATGGAATAATGTTGTAATTATTATGGATATCAAAAAACATAAATGTTGTACTTATTATAAAACATAGAATAGTAAGCGTGTTCTTGTTTTTTTATCAAAAAAATAAATAAAAATTAAACGTGTTTATCTTTGGCACGTCTACCAGTAAATAGTTTGGATTTATAATCATATAATTACTAGGTTCTTAGAATCTTATAATAAAAGCATACGTATCCTATCCCTTGTCCACAAATTAATATTGACATGTCTCCTTTGGATAAGCCTCAAGTTTTTCTTCAATCAATTCCTCACTTCTCTCCAATTTATTTCTTGAAAATGGCTGCGAATCCTTGACTTCTGTTTATAAACATTAAACTCTATAGAGTTGAGAATTAATTTCCATATGATCTCTCTTGACCTGTCTAGTTAGTAACTATATACTCATTCCCTTCGTTCTTATCTAACCCACAACTAGGCCACCTTCTCCTCTGAATTAAACAACTAATCCAACAAACAAATAACTCCACGCCTCATTTCAGCTCCTCGGCTGCTGTTTCGTATCCACAGCTTTGAATGTCAATAGGGACATGTCGTCCTCATGTTACAACGGTTGGTTAGCTCGTGGGATTCGATTATGATTCGAGTAACTAAGACGTCGCTTCGTTGATATTCTTAAAATTGAGGCGTCCAGCGCTTGGCATACAGAGAGCAGAGAATTGGTGTATCCTTATACTCTCATTTTTCTGAATTCTGATTCCTCCTTCTTGTCTCTCTATACAGCAAAGAGCAAACTTATACCTCTCACAAGAAACCACAGATAAATCGTCGTTGTCATCATCATCATCAGCGCGGCCATGATCGCAGTGATCATTACAAGCATACAGAACAAACCGACCCTTCTGATCGTTATTTTCTCACTGCTCTCCGCACCACCATTGGCCGGAGCCCAGCCACCGGACACTTCATCGTCACCCTACGTATCAAACCCGGGACACTACATGGGCCTCATCTTCCTCGTCTTCACGGCCGTCGTCATCACCACCATGCTCTTCTCTTATTTCTTCCGTGCAGGCTGCTACCGCGGCACCGCCTCTCGTCCCCCCGCCGCCGGAGGCGGCATCTTATCTGTCGTTAACCTTCCACTTGGAGTTGACCAATCCGTCCTCGCCACGTTCCCCGTCTTCACGTACTCGGACGTGAGGGGGGGGAAGGCAGGGCTGGATTGCGCGGTCTGCCTAAGTCAGTTTGAGGGACATGAGAGGCTGCGGTTGCTGCCCAGTTGTGGGCATGTGTTTCACATTCAGTGCGTTGACGCTTGGCTTGGGTCCCACTCCACTTGTCCATATTGTCGTGCCGACCTGGTTCCTGGGCCTGGTGAGCCGGGTCAGGTAGGGGCCGGGGATGGTCGAAGCGTGGCTGCTGCAGCGGCAGCTGAAGAGGTCGTGGTGTTGGTGGTGGATGAGGATGCACGTGGAGGTCATCGCGACCGTTCATTGAGGCCGGGATGACTATGAATATGACGGGAAGTTGAAATTGGCCGACAAGTTCACGGTGAAGATGTTTGTGGTCGATGATGAGATGAAAGAAAACTATGTTGACTTTTGTGTGTGTGTGTGTGCTGTGTAAATTCTAGTTTTAGTTGTAGTGTTTTTTCCCCCTGTTTTTGTTTTTGGTATATTTGTAAATAGAAATTTTTATGAAAAGAAACAGTGCAGCGTAAATCTCCAATATTTTCTTCTTTAAGCATGAATATTGATTATCACTAATATTTGAGGTCGAATCAAATCTTCTGGTAAAAAGGAATCCCAAAAAATTGTTTAGAATGAGTTGGTTTTTATTCGAAATATTACTGCTATATGTCACGGAATCTACTTTCTTTGAATCTCTTTGTTCTTCAGGGGAAAACGTCATTGTGAATTTGAATTCCCAGCGACAAAGATGAGAAAAGTATATGTTGGACTTTGCTTTCCGTTGTGTAATTTCACTACTGACCCTCATGATTGACTTTTTTTATATCATCAAGAACTTCGTTTCGAAATTTGGGCGACTCAAGATCGATCCCTTGATTGTAAATCACTCGTGGTTGTCAAATATTCTCAAGCTCGACATTGATGTCAACCAGCAGCAGCGGCAGACAGAGACGCCATTTGCCTGGAGGAGTTCATTGGAAGCAAAACGCTGCATCTGTTGCCAAGATGTGGGCACTTCTTCCACCCTTATTGCGTCGATTCTTGGCTCGAGTCTCATCCAACTTGCCCTCATTGTGAGGTCGATGTGATCCCACAATCTGGCGAGCCATCGACTCGGGCCGATTGGGCTGAAGCCGTTTGATCAGAGGAGATAGAGCTCGGGAAACCGGTAGCTGTCTATTTCATCTGAATCTGTTAGGTGAAGTTACTATTTAGTTGTCGAACAATACACATAAGAAAATATGACAAGTTCGACCCCATGTTATTTTGGTGTGTTAACTGTTCTAATCTGACACGATTTTATATGTGTGTTGAATTAATAAAAAATAATTAAAAATTTTAATTATATTATATAAAATATGAATATTTTTATATTAAAATATTATAATTTAATAAAGAATCAAAAAAGTTGAATAATGATGCCTTAATACTGTCATATAACTCCAAGTTTGATACATAGATTCTGGATTCTTGTGCTTTTTTTCATGCTACTTCAATTAAGCAGTTGTTTATAAACTATGTGCAAGGAAATTTTGGTAGAGTATACCTTGGTGATGACAAGCCTAGCGAGATAGTTGGAAAAGATGATGTGCAGCTGACGAAAAATGAGAAGATGTTGAGCTTGGGGGATGTTAGGCATGTGTCTAAACTCACGAAGAATTTGATTTCTGTGAGTTACTTGTTAGATGATGGGTGCATTACCATGTTTGATGGCGAACAATGAAACATCAGTAAGGATTCTATGGTGATTGCTCAAGGGAAACGGATTGGAACTCTTTATGTTACTACGTGCAAGAATAGCATTAGTTTATCTTCTGCAACATCCGATGTTACTATTTGACATTAACGGTTGGGGCACATGAATGAGAAGGGAATGGTTTCCAAGAAAAAGCTCGATGACTTGACAACAAGTAACTTGCCATTTTGTGAAGGTTGTGCGTTCGAAAAACAAAAGAAGATGAGCTTCTCGAAGAGTACCCATGCTCCAAAGGCCAAAAGGTTGGAGCTAGTTCACATAGATATATGAGGACCGATAACAGACTCTCTTGAGATAAAAGGAACTTAAGAGGTTTTTCATCGCTGAGCTTAAGCATAGGAGGAAAGCTAACAGTGTTTCCTTTAGTTGTCAAAATACCATTGCAAATTTGAAAACGAATGACAAAACACAAAAGATGAAACAATCCCAGAAAAAATGAACGATATTTTGTTGAAGTGGGTTTAGTTCATATATTTATTTTATTCAGGTTCGGTTTGGACGTGATTTTAGTCTTCTCTGAATCGTAACTTTACATTTTTTTTATTAAGGACTATATTTCATATCTTGAGATTCCGGTTTGAGAATTGAGAGTCCAGTCATGGTTATATAAATATTGAACAAGCAATTTCGTTTTATAAGTTTTTTATATTGTGACAGGATTTCGAGATACGGACTCTCAAAACTTTCTCCCTCTTTGAGTTCTCATGACAATGGTCATGATAGGAAGAATAACACTGGTTTGCGGGAAAATTGCAACTGCTATATCAATGGTGTTCCGACAACGAAGAACTTAGAACCCAATGATCAAGACACTTTTCGACATCAAAGAGTTGAAGCTCAGAGATCAACCGGAGTGTTCTATTTGCCTGCGGGAGTTTTCTGAGAGCGAAGAGCTGCGTTTCCTGCCGAAATGCGGGCACTGCTTCCACCCTTCTTGTGTTGACTACTGGCTCATAAATATGTCTCGTTACACTTGTCCTTGTTATCGTGCTGATTGGTTTCATGATACGGTGAGTCAATTCAATCCGGTCACTCTTAGGTATATAACTTTTGATCGATAACAATATTTTGTAGGAGTGGTTTTGTTTCCCTGGTGAAATTTGGCTTCTCTGTGGATTGATTGCCTTCATGTCCCTCATCGCCATTTCAATTTCACACAGTTACACCCTTTAAAAGTCTCAATCAAATATCATGCTTGCTATGTAATTTGTTGTTTTTGTTAAATTTACATTGTGGGTTTTCTACGTTCAGATTTTTGGCCGGGTTAGAGTTAAAAATGGCTCCATATCTAATAATCTATCATCTTCGGGAATCTTTGTAAACAGCGTGATATTGTTGAAAATTTGTGCTACCAATCCTGATCTTGCACCATCAAAGCTGTATCAATCCCTAATTTCAGTATTCAGCTTATGCAAAAATGGTCGACAACCAACACTGGATTCCTTACGTAATTATGAAATGAAGCATAATCCAACTTTAAAATAAATCTAAATCTAACTTTTTTTTTCTACTCCCTACGTTTTAAAATATAGATAAATGTTTGACCCGACACGCGAATTTATGTGTGTGTTGAATTTGTGTAAAATTTGATGGAAAAAAATATTTTTTTTGTGGTAATAAGATTTTCTGTAGAGAGAAGATAATAAATATATTATAATAAATGATGATTGTTTTATGATATGTATATATTTTAAATTATCCAAATAAACAAGTATTGTTCATATTATGAAACGGAGAGAGAAATTATTATTGTATTAGCTCAAACTCGTAAAAGCTAGTATCTAACAGTATATTAGAATAAGAGCTAAAGTTCACCAAGATTTATAATCATGTAATTTTAACAATTGTTGGTATTTCGTCCGTCCCATATTATAGATCATTTTTTTTATTCAAATCATCCTAAAATATAAGCAACATATCATATTTAGTAATATTTTCACATAAAAAAAACATTAAATAAATCATCATTTGTTACCGTACATATATCTTCTCCTTTCTCCTTCTTATTATCTTTCTTAAACCCCACTTATATATCAATATCAGCAAAAAATATTCTTTTTTCATAAAAATTCAACCCATATATAAATCCGCATGTGGGATAAAATTGTTTCGTTATATTTTGCGATATAGGTAATATAAGATTCTGACTTTTATTTTCCAAGATATTTTCAAGATTCGGTTTATTATTATACTAGACAATGTATTTCATATATTAGTATATCCAACTTCAACGATATAATGGATCAAAGAGCAGCACTAGCGTTACAAGCCGTATAATTTCTCAGCTGTGTTTCTCTAGACGATTGCGAAATCCCAAAACCTTGAAAATCCACAAGATGACTGGTGAATATGGCGTGATAATCTTGACTGTGGCTGTCATCTTGATTATGGTTATCGGGTTTCTCCTCTGCATCTTAGACGCAAAGCATGCTCAATGCCGAAACTGGCGACTGCTGCGACAGCTTCCTGTCGTTAAGCTCTCCGACGTCAATGCAAAAGCGCCAGGAAATAACAACGTCGAGGATCAGCAGCCGGAATGTGCTATTTGCCTTAAGGAGTTCTTTAGTACCGAAAAGGTGCGTTTGCTGCCGAGATGTGGGCATTTCTTTCATCCAGCTTGTATAGACTCCTGGCTTGAGTTTCATCCTACTTGTCCCATCTGTCGTGGCAATGTGGTCCTAAAGTCGGGCAACCCTTCGGTTCCTGCCCGTGATCCAAGGACCGACAACAGAGCAGGTCGAGATGTCGGCGTTGCTTCTTAGGATGACTGGAAACATGACAGATTCGAGATTTTTGGTAGATAGCATTCCTACATCTAAAGTATAGGTTACAAAGCAATTTTTCGCATGTTATTCATCATTTCCCGTGATCATGTGATGACTAAGATTCTTGAAATATTTTTTGATTGTTATCCCAATTCTATGAGTTGTTTTTTACCATATTGCTCCTCGTCTCGAAATAGTAACACATCATTCTTGGTTCGCTTGAGTTTTGACTCGTGCCAGAAGACAATCAAATAGTTCTTGGCATTTGATCGTCCAATCTAATATAGCGTGAACGGGAAAGTGCGTTCGGCCACCTTGGATGGAAGCCTTCAAGGGCTGGAAGACATTCGGTCAGCTTATCAGCATTCCTCTTTGTCTTCGACAGATCCATCAACATCATTGCTTCGACATTCATTGAGTTGGCCTCAAACCGTTGAGTCCTCATCATAAACCCCTGGAAGATCAGACCCAAAGCAAACGTTGGCCTGATTGAACTTCATCTTATACTATCTCAGCCATATACTAATCAATCTTTCACAACAGTTAGATTATACAAATCAATCTTCACATTAGTTAGATTATACAAATCAATACTGGTCGTACATATATTTGGATCAGGATTATATTTCAGATTTTTTTTTGAAGATTTTTTCACCTAAACTAAGATTTTGCATTCTTCACTCAAAAAGTTATTTTTCCTCTTTTTTTTTTTTTTTTTTGTGTGTGTGTGGATATTTTCAATAGATGAGATATCATAATATTTTATAACCAACTTTCACCATAAAATAGAACGATATGCATCAAAGTTACAAGACATATCTGTTCGTCAATTCTATTCTCTTTCGAGGATCTGAACCAAAAAGCCCCACGAAAAGTTGAGTAATTTTCTCATGACGACGAAGATGTCAGAAGAAGAAGCAGTGCGATTCCTTCATGGATTTGGTCTTCTTGTGGCCCCGCCGGCTTAGGAGTACTGCTACTCGTGCTTATCTTCTTCATCATAGGCTCAAAGCGCAACTTGCGACGTAAACTCCCTATCGTCAAACTGTCTAACATCAAGCGACAAAGTCCAGGAAATACCGGTGGCGATCAACAACAGGAATGCGCTATTTGACTTTAGGGAGTTTCTAAGCAGCGAAAAGGAACGTTTGTTGCCAAGATGTGGGCATTTCTTTCATCCTGCTTGTGTGGACTCCTGGCTTGAGGCTCATCCTACTTGTCCCGTTTGTCATGCTGGTGTGCTCGCACCAACGAGCCAGTCGGGGTGTTGACGAGATGTGTAAGATTATCGATTCTGAGAATTTTGATAGATTTGATTTTTAATTAGAGAATATAAATTTTTTAGATTTCTTTATATATAATTGATTCTTATGTTAATTTTATAAGTCTCGTGTTTTTCGTAATTGGAAACACATCATCTTATGTTGATTAAAGTTTGACCCACGGTGGAAGACTACCAATATATATATATGCATAAACCAGGCGTAAAAGCTCTATATGTGTTTATGCAGCGACAAATAGTTTCTAGTTTCTACATTATGGCTTAGATTTGACCAAAAATATGACTTTGTTGAGGTAATCTTCGGCTGACATAGTAGGGCGATGCAAGTCAATGTTAAAACTATCTTCGCCATATATAAATCAGTCTTCACATTAGTTTACATCGAAGCATATCTTGTGCTGAATGTACAAGTGAAGGGGAGACATCTTCCAAAACTTTAACCCAAAATATAAAAACAAATAAAAAAAAAAAAGGAACGAAATCAAAATCAAATAAAAGTCAAACAGGTGGCTGGACCTGATCAACGGCAGATCCCATTGACACGTTACCGCGCAACGAGTGGACACTATCATCCCTTGACCGCATTGACCCATCACCACCACCACCCAGCCTCATCGAATTCCACCTAGAAAAAAAACCGGACCACCGGTCCGACCACCCACCACGTCTCCCACTCCCTTCTCTTCCCGGTCCGACCGCCCGATTCACTCCTGTCCTAATACTCCCGCTACCTTCTCTCAAAACAAGACAACTAGTGGACCGGGTCAGCTTCCCGCTCATCACCTGCTTCCTCACTTCGACCGGAAACCGGAGCGTGAACCGGTCCATGTTCTCCCACTGCTTCACCGCCACGTGTCCTGTCGAGTTCATCCTCCCGTAAAATCTCTGCCGTCCAGATCGGTCCTTCCTCGTACGGTTCCGATTCATCCGTTGTCCCAACTCCACCACTTCTGGTGACCTCAGCGGCATCTCCATTGCCTCCTCGTCGATCTCCCTGTTCTCTGTCAGATGCACTGACTGATTCTGATCCTGTCCGTAACTGGATATCTGGGTGGTTGTTATTGTTGTTGGCGCTGACTCCGAGACCAACTGCGACGGTTTGGACAAATCAGCACGGCAGACGGGGCAGGTGACGTGCCCTTCGAGCCACGCCGAGATGCATTCGGGATGGAAGACGTGATCGCAGCTGGGGATCAGAGTCAGCGTTTCCTCATCCTCGAACTCGTTCAGGCATACTGCGCACTCCAACGCGCCCTTCCCGATCTTGAGGGCCTTGACGTCCTCGTACATGAACGTCGGGAACTCCGAGATCGTCTCGGGGTCCAGACCCCGCCGCTGCGTGCTGCGTCTCGAGCGTGCAGCGGCGGTGGTGGAACTGATCATATGGTTGAAGAAAGAGTTGCTGTCTGCGTGGTGGCGGAGGTAGATGGAGAAGAAGCCCATGAAGAAGAGGGCGATGATGAGGATTATGATTATAATTCCAATTGATGGGCTGAATTGCGGGTTGTAAGAGTACGGGTCTGTGGAACTGGTAGCGGAGGTGGGTTGCGAGGCCGCGGGCAGGGGCAGGGCGGCAAGGAGGACGAGGAAGTTAACGGCGGTGGCGGCGGCGGTGATGGAGTTGCCATGGCGATCGGTGGCCATGGCATGGATAATTCGATTGATTTGTTGCTTTGGTTGATGAGTGAATCTGTGAATGAATGAAGTCTGAGGATGGACAGAAATGTGGAGGGAAGAGTTGGATGGATTAGAAGGGGTCAGAGAAGTGGCTACTTATGTATGTGATGGCCATTACAACTATTGTAATCTGAAGTGATGTTATGTTTTAATGGATATATGAATTTTATTTTATTTTATTATCATAATTTGATTGTGTATATTTATGGAGGTAAAATTTTACTCGCGAAATATTAATAATAATATTAATAATAATTTAAGTTATTTATTTGAATTTGATATCAGTGGTATAAATTTTTTGTATTATTAAGACTACAAATGAAACTTCTCAACATACATATTGAATATTAA
This sequence comes from Drosera capensis, assembly GCA_001925005.1. Lineage (NCBI taxonomy): Eukaryota > Viridiplantae > Streptophyta > Magnoliopsida > Caryophyllales > Droseraceae > Drosera > Drosera capensis. The sequence continues at coordinate 134,924 of LIEC01011935.1, forward strand.
AAAATATCATATATCGAATGAAACATTGAAGTTGAGATGAAGAATATGTTTATCAGAACAGACTATATGGAAGTTTTCAAACATAAAATCAATAACCAAAGCAAAAAATATATATAATAAAATGAATTTTTATAAATGAAATTATGGAATATTATATTCAAATAAAAGAAAAATCACAAAAAAAAAAAAAAAACTAACCCATTTGTTTCATTAGTCAGGACTCAGAAGAGTCGCTGCTTGAGGAAGAAGTTAGGAAAGGGAGGCATCGGACATGTGAGGAATGAGATGGCTCGTGTGTGAGGTGAGCACCGGCTGCTGATGGCCCAGGAAGGAACTTTCGGCTGTTTTGCAATTGCAGTGTAATTTGTTCTTTGAACGAGTAATTAAATCCCGGTAGACAGTCCGAGATGGTGTCCGCGCGTGGAGAATAATTGACTACTATTATCTTAGTTTTACATAAGATGTTATGTTTTTTTAATTTAGAAACTTTATAAAAGATGTAATATTTAGCATATTAGGAAATTTTTTTTATAAGATTATCAAAAAATCCATATTTTTAATTTTATATCATATCAATTTTTTCTATTATTTTAACTTCTTGTTTATATATCCTTATTCCTCTTGGTCACAAAACCAAAAAGACAAATAAATCAATTCTATAAAATTTAATACACATAGATTTTTTTTTTCAAATTAAAATAATTTTTATTTTTTATGAAAAGAAGAAAATACTTAATAGGAAAAAATAACGAAAAAAAAATATTGATTTTGGGAGTTGAGGAGCATTTCATCAAATCATGTCGTTAGACAAAATTCGTATAGTTTAACAAACATCGCGTAACGGTTGGATAAATAAACGAGACTTATAGCTTGTTGATCATAAAAGCTTTTCATATTCCCTTTATGCATACACTTAACGTAAAAACATCAATAGGAGTTGCCAATTAGCAACAACAAAAAATAGCAACTAATAGCAACCATAGACAAAATAACAGACCAGTCGATTTTCTTATTTAGTTTCTTGATTTTATAGTTTTCTTTAAAAAAAGACAATGGGATTCAGCCAATGCTGATATTAATTAGCATCATTGTTGTTGCCTAATAGCCGAAAAATCAAACAAACCGATATCTCGATGCAAAAAGACCAAACTACTCGCACATTTGTCACGATCGATTTGGCGCAGCTACACATCGAACGCACACATGATCAACATTTTCTTTCCAAAAGGGACCTCATTTTATTTGGATATAAACTATAAAGCACCAAGCTACTCTCTAATTTGCCCTTTTGTGATCCACACCTATAAATGCAAAACTATATGACATATCGCTTTCATCTAGGACGTAAGTGCTTAGATTAGATTACTTGAGTGAACAAACATATACTACGACTTTTGTTGGGCATTAAACTATCGTCAGTGCTCACAAAATCCACATGCTATGAATGTCGTGTCATCGCTTCATCCTAGAGTTTATACGTGTTAACAAACTTATATATATTTATCGACTCAATAGTTTTAATTAATGTTTTGTATATTCCTGCGGTGTTAGTTAAGCAGGTATTTCAATTTTTCAAACAACATAGCCAGGTGCAAATCATACCCTAGTTTATTTTATTAATATGTCGAGACAGGACGTAACGCATGAAGCACGAACGTATGATAGCAATGGGCTGAATTTTTATTATATTATATCCCTATAAAGTGGTAGAGATCTCTCTTTAAACGTCACAGAATCTGAAGCGGCCAATAGTGTCATGTTTTTATGGTTTTCTTGGGGACTTACTCTAAATGGGTCTGGAATGATCTAAGCAACATTAAACCACTAACATTTTAATAACCACATCTTTCTATCTGTTACAAATTACAATAAGATCCCTGGTCACTACTTCTATGAAAAATAAAGAAATGTTAAAAATCCCAAAAGTTTCATCTCTCACACATAAATTCATGATCTATTGAGATTTAGAAAGTAATCATCTGTTTTTCCTATCTCTCCCACATAAATTACTACTTTTATATTTTTTTATTATTATTTTATGTAGAAAATATTGATTCCTATAAGGAGAAAAATACGATAAGAGACAAACATTAAACAACATTAGTAGTATACGTTATTGACTCAACATAAAACAAAGAAGATGAAATAAGAAGATAGAACCATAGAGCTTGAAGACTAAGATGTATTGTATTTAACTCTCTTTCAGTATTTATTCTTTACCTTCGTTAATAATAAAAGATTGCTAAGGGACCTCGACAAACAACCCTCCATGATACAAATATGTTTCGCATAGGGACTTTAGGAAACGATCCTAAAAAATCCCCTTGGAATCTTCTTTGAAATGGTCGAGAGAAACTGATATTATAATGATAGAGATTTTCTTCACAAAATGAAAGGATATGATTGTGATGATTCATGAAACCTTCTATCTGATTTAGGACTTTTATAAGAAATATGATCCCAAACAAAGAAGGAATACGACTATGGCTGAAATGACACAAATTTTGAAGGAAAAAACAGTTCCAGAAACTATTTTGGGTTTTGTCACGCCAGTGACCATGGTCTTTTTCACAAGCCTGCTCTCGGCATTTTCATTTACGTGCCGTTACAATTTTTTTAAGACATAAAACACTTAAAAATTAGTTGTATTTGTTCAAAAAGAACATATGAACATTTGGTGCTGGTTGAGCATCATTTGTCAAACCCAAGCCCAAACCCAGTCCGGCACACACGTATGTGTTTCCAAAACCTATTATGTCTTGCAATCTAATTCAAAAGAGATTATGTGGAGTGCATCTTATTCATGCTCGCTTCACTTCCCCCACCATCGATATACATAAAAAGTTTTCAAATAATATTTGTTTCCTTACTTTTCACTTATACAAGTTTGTATCCAAACTTCACTCTCCTTTGTCAAATTTTATGTAAAGTTATTATGACATATTCTCTTAATTACACTTAAGGGAGCAAATCTCAACATTATATGCGCATTAATATGAGCTTCGTTATCTCTCATCAAATGAAGTGATAAAAATCCTTCTTAAACATATACGTTATTTAAATAATCAATCATATTTTATGATAAATTATCTAAATACAGTGTTTACTCATATAACGACATTGATCAAATTTTATCTCGATAATTATAAAAATCAAATTATCGTATTTTTTTTAAGACGAACAGGATAATTTTTTTATTTTTCATTTTATTCTGAATACAACTAGTATTTCTTTTTCTTTTTCTTTTTAGAAAAAAATGGAAAAAATAATATTGATCAAGCTTTAAACGTACAAAGTTTTATCAATCAAAGCATGGACAGGCAAGATAACAACGTACCCTGTTGCCGAAAGGGCGGAGAGGGGTCCGATATGAAAGGAGAATCAAATCATTTCGAATACAACTAGATGAGATTTTAAACCATCATGTGACTTTTGGAAGAATTTGTTTACTCTCCATATAACTTTTGAAAGAGTCACACTCGAACATCATCCTCGACCGCGAATTGTTAGTGGTAAAACACGGTAAAGGTCAATTTCAGAATTGGTTCAATCACATTTGTAAATGTATAGACGGAGGGTAAGGGTCAATTTGATTGGTCCATATTTACATCTAGATGGTGTGAACATTGAGCATACTTCCTCCATCCCATTTTATTTATAATTATTTATTTTAATTAATCTTAATTTATTTATAATATTTTTTTTATTAATAATTAATTTATATTAATATAATTAAACTATTTCATTATTTTTTTTCTTCTTCCTTTCTCATCTCTTTCATAAATCTCACTTACACATAATTATTATAAAAAAAATATTCTTTTTCATCAAATTTTATAAAAAATGTATATCGAATCGAATAATTATAATTAAAATGAAATGAATATTAAAATGAGGGATATTTATTGATTTTGTGCTATGTCAAACCAGCCTAACTGTTTGTGATTTCCATAATGATCGGACAATGTCTCACGTGTATGGTAATGTCACTTCAAAGCCTCCAAGAGCGTGGGCAACGGATAGAAATCTCTCTTTATGTTCTTACGATGAACAAAAGCGTTCTTTATAGTTTATTTTGTTTTTAAATTTCAGTTTCAGTCTGTGATACCCTAATTTTCAAAAAAGAAAAAGAAAGAGAGAGTGAGAGAAATCAAATTGAACACCTTATTTGGTAATTATGAAATCCAAATCATGCACTCCTTTGTCATATATATTCCTTCCGTTTTATAAAAAATATAACATTCTTCTCATATATTTCTTTTGTTTCATAAAAAATATAACACATATGTATTTTATATTATTCTATACGTATGAATATAAGTCTCGTTGTCATATCAAATCGCGTCTAGTCATCTCGTAACTTGTATCAAGTTGAAATACATACCTTATATAATCATTAATGTTTCACGATAAATTTACAAAAAGCTACGTTTGATCGTTGTTGTACGGGTGTCAAATTTTGCATCGACACGCATGCAAAGTCAATTTTTTACATCGTTTTCGAAACGAAGGGAGTATTTTGTAATATTAATTTTATACACATAAATTTAGATTTATCTTTTTTATTTATCATTTTCAATTTCTCACTATATAAAATTTTTCTCTCAAAATTTTTTAATTCATAACCTGACCACAAAAATTTCCAAATATGAAAATAATATAAATAATTCGAGGCATCTTGAAAAGACAAAATGATGCAAAATATATGAGATGGTGGAATATCAAAACTCGTTACAAACAAGACCTTAGAAAGTGAGTAACATGACTTTAGCATCTCTCAAATTTATTTTTTGGCAATTTTGCTTTCAACTTTCACTTGGTCACTGGGAACTTGGTTCAAGTTGGGCCTGGCAAATAAAATAGGTCCAGCCCAACTTGTTCAGAGATGGCAAACAAGAATTCACTGTTTCCTATGTTGACAGGAAAGAATTTTTTTTATCAATAACACAGTATCCGTTCGATATGCTCTTCGAGGGAAAAGGGAGAGAAAGTTCCAGAAAGGATGCCAGTCATGATTTGAAAACGTTGAATATGTGGTGTGCCCTGACAAAAAGTCAAGATATGGTAACGGCATAGAGATGGGCGCAAAATAAACGTGACCATCAAATAGAGTCTACAAAGCAATGCCTCTTTCAACTTCAAAGCCCAAAGTCAATTTAAATTAAAGCCTACACTTCATTTTTTAAAAAAATATTTCTCAGCATCGTCTTTTTCATGCTCGTCTCACCTGGGCACGTCATGCGAAATCCTTCACGTTGGTTTTGTAGGTGGATACGAATTCTCCTAGATGGTTCCAATTACGAGTAGTATCTATGAAATAACACCATGTTATACGACATGTGAAATAATTGTAGTAGTATTTCTTACTGTATCTACAATGCAGCGTGACCGTTACAGCAATATTGAGTAGTTTATTTGCACATGTTACAAACATCATCTCGACAAGTACAACTAGACTATCATGTGTTTATGAGTTCGATATCCAAAAATGAGCCGGCTGTACTCCTACGGAAGATTTCCATGTAGAAGGTGCAACGTAACTATATACTACTAAGATGCATAAAGAATTAAATACATAATTTTTTTGTCATAAGTCATGCTCCTTATATCATACTAGAATACTGAAACACGGCTTCATCTTCACGTTACGAGCAAAGCTCGTTTTGTTATGTCTTTTATTGTAGTAACTAGCCCATAACATCCACTATTTAGTACATACAATAGAAAACACGAATTTCAAAAATTTACATAAGTTCTTACAATTTTCAAGCAAGGACACATGATTTATTGTCTCCATTTCATAAACTTTATGAATATATATATATATATATATATATTATATTCATGAATATAAGTTTCATTTTTATATTAAATCACGTCTGATCGTCCAGTAATATGTATTAAATTGAAATACGTAATTTACATAATTATTTATATTTCACGATAATCGTTATTATATATATATTAAATTTTATATCGTATATAAAATAAAAATATTATAAGGTTGATGGGATGGAGAAGTATTTACTTTCCGAATTCAATACACGATGATAGAAAAGCATAGTCCATGGATGCGCTATAGTCCTAGGAATATATAACAACTCAAAAGTTGTTCTCTTCTTTCCCCGCCCCCTACTCTCATTTCCCCTTCCCATCTTAACCCTTTCCTTTTCCTCTTCCCCAATCTCCTTTCATTTTCCTTCCCCAAAACTCCAGCACATCTCTATCTCCATCCCCATCTCAATCTCTCTCACACAGAAACACTTTCCCCCCCCCAAAAAAAAAAAAAAAAAAACACACAATGAAGAATCAAGATCACCAAAATCATCCTCAAGAATTACGGGAGAGATCATCACCAATTAGCAAAAGCATCTTCAACATACAAATACAAATCCCCACCTTGATCCTTTACTTCCTCCTTTTCGCCTCGGGCATCATCGTCGGAACCACTTTCTTCACCACATTCCCCACCACCACCACCACCTCCACCCACCTCTCCCTCTTCAACTCCCTTCTTCTGTCCCCTCCACCATCATCATCACTGCATAATATAAGCAGTGATGATAAAGCAACAACAACCCAGGTAATCCGGACAGGATATGGACCTAATGATCAGCGTACGAGCACACAACAATCTAGATCGTCGAGTATCCTCGAGAGCCACCCCGTGTTACACGGGTACGACGACAGGGAGTTGCTATGGAGGGCGTCGATGGTCCCGAAGGTACAGAAGTATCCGTTCAGAAGAGTTCCGAAGGTGGCGTTCATGTTCCTGGCGCGAGGCGGGTTGCCGTTGGCGAAGTTGTGGGAGAAGTTCTTCGATGGACATGAAGGGTTGTTCTCTGTTTACGTTCATACGCATCCGTTGTATAATCAGAGCTTTGAAGAGGGCTCTGTTTTTCATGGAAGGAGAGTTCCTAGCAAGGTTAGTGTGAATCTTGATTGGTTTTCGGGTTTTCAGTTTTGGGAATTGGAATTGATGATTGGATATATTGGAGAGAACTTGGGAGTAATGAATCGATTGGATTACTATTAGTTGCTGCTTGACTTGTGACCTGCTGAAGATTAATCAAATTTGGAATCATTTGGATTAACATGGGTTGATATTAACGTTCAAAATCAATGAAAAAATTTGTATACCGATGTCCATGAAAAAAATTACTCCATTATGGTATTGAGAGGAAACTGTGACTTGGATATTTTCTTTTGTTGGGTGCTATCCGAACAGCTCATGTTTATTTCTCCCTCTTTGGTCTGTTGTAAACAATTATTTCTAAAAGTAGTTTTTTTTTTATAGATGAACAAATTTTGTATTTGAAGATTTTGGTTACTAGTAAATGATGTGAACCAATGGAGTTAAAGAGAAAATAAATAAATTGATTGTTAAAAATGACTCGTCATAGTTTTAGTCCAGGTGCATTAGGAGGAGTGCATAGGAAAAGAAAAAGTTTGTCCATGTATCAATCATGAATTACATAAGTTCAAATTTCAAAATACCTTTCCACGTCTATATAAGACTGGATAATATACATATACAATAAAGTTTTAGGTGTTGTATTTTTCATCTCATGATTATGAGAAAAATGACTAATCATTACATCAACTCAACTAAACGGCTTACCACAAAGCTAAATCCTTGGATGGGAAAAAAAAAAGAGATTAGTATTATTTTTTTTTTAATCCTAATTTAATCGTAATATGTCTTTTTTTGATATTTTGAGGAGTTATGTTTTTCGTTTTAATGAAACAAAAAAATTACGTCATAATCGTCTGATTGAATTACATAATTTAAATTGTGAATCTTTATCATTTTATCCTTGTGTATGAAAAGAAAAATGTGAATGGATGGAGTGAGAAAAATTAATGATAAAAATGATGATATGATGTAAAATATAGATATTTTGGATTTTTTAAGTTTTTAAGGTTGTTTTTTTATGAAAATATCATAATTTATTTAAAATATTCATTTTTAATAATATGTTATAATTTATTTGAGACGGAGAAAATATATTTTCATAGTAAAACTTAAAAGCGAATGATATATCCGTCTGAAATTTTGAAACACTAGTAGTATTGTGTTGTACAATAACTTGAAGAAATGATTGAGACATGCTGTGGGGAGTAAAAATTTCTCTTAGTAAAAGCCTGCCCAGATGAGGCTGTCTGAGATTGGTCATGAGAATGAAGATATCATCGTGGTGACTGGAGACGGGTGAGTGGTGACCAGGTAATATCCCCATGAAGTCGGGATTACGTAATCGGAATATTTTTTGCGTCTAATTCTTCTCAGTAATCAAATCTATGATCAGCACGTACTTAAAATGAATATCTGATCGATTGGTCGAATTTGTTCTTGATTGGCTCAATGGGGTCTTTTGTGAATTGGACCAACTGTTAACCTAAAAATTTAAATTGATAGGTTATATATATATATATATTTTTTTTTTTTTTCTCGACAATCAATGTGGGTGAACATACTCATATATATTCTCAAGATAACTTACGTCAATAAAAAAAAACTTAACTTATAGGAGTAGCATTTTCTTTAGTTTCAAAGTCAAAAATCAAATTGAAATGCACCATAAGTGTATTAGGGATATATTCCTTCTCATCTCAAATTTCATTCTCAAGTTCAATATGAATTCCTAGGCATGATTAGCTATGCGGATATGCAGCTTGTTTCATAGGATTAAATGATTTCGTCTTCGATATGCCAGTGGATACATTGATTCTATTTGGTAAACTAGCCAGGGGGGTATGTAGATGGTGTACTGGACCATTGAATTGAACAATATGATGATGGAACGGCCATTCAGATATCCGAGAAATCGTATTTGTTGAACAGATATCTCAGTTCGTCATTAAGAAGATGCATAACATCAGATTTCATTTCATTCATCATACTATTCTTTAGATCATTAAATTATTTGTGTTATATGATCAATATTGCAGGAAGTGGAATGGGGCAAATTCAACATGGTTCAAGCAGAGAGGCGCCTATTGGCTAATGCACACCTTGACTACTCAAATGAGCGTTTTGTGCTCCTATCAGAGGCATGCATTCCTCTATACAACTTCACTACAATCTATTCATACCTCATCAACTCCAACAAGTCCTACGTGGAGGCCTATGACTTGCCGGGTGGCGTGGGCCGGGGCCGCTACAGTCCTCGTATGCGGCCCCATGTCACGTTAGCGCAGTGGCGTAAGGGGTCTCAGTGGTTTGAGATGAACCGGGAGTTGGCCCTGGAGGTTGTTTCCGACGAGAAGTATGCAGAGTTATTCGAGAAGTATTGTAAAGGCCCGTGTTATAACGATGAGCACTACCTGCCGACGTTTGTAAGCATCGAGTTCTGGGAGAGGAACTCGAACCGGACATTGACCTGGGCCAACTGGTCTAGGGGTGGGCCACACCCTAGGACGTTTCAGTATCCCCAGGTCACGCCCGAGTTCTTGGAGAGATTGAGGAGTAACCATACGTGTGAGTATAACGGGAAGAAGACCGACGTGTGTTACTTGTTTGCTAGGAAGTTCGCGCCTAATTGCTTGAAGAGATTGCTGAAATTTGCTCCCAAGGTGATGAAGTTCAAATAAGAAGTGTATAGAACAGAAGTTTTGGATCCCATTTGAGAGGCATTGGAACAATTTTAACCATCCTGAGATATTCTTTCATTCATTTACACAGACTCATAATTGAGGAGTCTTACATGTTGCTCCGGGTGCCGAAGCACAACAGATTAGCGTTTGCCAGTAGTCATGGTTGCCTGCAATGTACATTATTTAACGCCGAATCCAGTAAAACATTGGATCAATAACGCAAATCACGTCTACCATGAGTAGAAACCTGTTTGATTAGCGCTGGAAAATTGATCATGAACTTGTTCGCAGTCTCTCTACATGAGACCATATGAGTTGAACCCTAGACAATTGGTGATATTTAATGAGATATATATTGGTCAATTTTCTATTATTTGTTTCGATTTTCTATATTGGTCGATTTCTTTTCTCAAAATATAAGAAAAAAATTTCTGAATTACGCTTCCCGATGATCTTACGGTGCATTTCCCAACCATGATTTCGATTGTGGAATTTGCTGATTGCGAATTGGCAGTGTCTCGTGGTTGGGATTCATCTGAGTTCTTCGATTCAACCACCTCAACGAGATCCACCAATTCGTGAGTCGCCTAGTCGAATGCATTTATTACCCTTAATGAATTTTGATTATTGCGACTTCTACGTAGTACATTTTGAGACAAAACCCTAGAATCGAACATAGAGATCAATTTCTGCATTCTACTATTAGGTTTTTGTTTTGTTGTTTGATATCCGTTCAATTGTAAAAATTCTACGATAACAACCCAATCTTCTCGTTCGTAAGGAAATGTACACAATCTTATGTCTTATTAGCGACCCAAGTAAAGAATAGGATTTGCAAGAGGACACTTGTAGCCTTATCTGAAAAAATGCACATTTTAGTATGATCGAGAATTTATGTTATTGACAAGAATGTCATCAACAAGGCAAGCATATCCTCCATTCGTGATGTAGATATTAAACTTGCTTTTAACTTGGGTGAGAGTGAAATGCTAAATGTTGATTGCCAAACGTTTGCAGGACGTATCATTCTCTTTAAGCACACTGCCCGCTAACTCTCCTGATTTTCATTTGTTGCAGATTGGAGCAGAACAGACATTTAGCATGGAAGCCATTTTTAGTTCACCACGATAGTAGGAAATGTAGGCAAGAGCTCACTCCCGGAAGCAATCATCTTTGATAATCTTGTAGGTTCTATGGCACCTCTCGGCGTTCCATCTATGCTCTGTCGCACGTAGCTGCATTTTTTATGGCAAGTAGGTATAATGATATGACTGATTGGATATATACGCCATGCATATTTGGCATGTCGAAGTCCCGCTGGGTTTCAGGGGTTAAGTCCCTCCATGGGATAAATAGGCCCTCAGATTTATCACAATGAAAAGCTCATAATTTCCTGTCCATATTCTTCCAAGGGTTCTCTCACATATCCCAGTCGTTATTTCAGAGCTCATCTATCGTAGATTGATTTCGTGTTTCTGTCCATTGCATCATCTGTCAACAGTTCTTGCTGTTGCTTCACACTAATGCATCTTTGTCTTCTTCAGAAAATAGCATGCCAACACGGTAATGGCTGTTTTCTACCATTACAGCTCTCTTCGCTTCATTGTGGTGTCTGTCTTGCTTCTTATTTCCCCTCCTCTCTCTATCATAAACCAAGGATAACAACATTGAAAAAACATTTTTGTAAACAAATTGTGCCAGGTAGAATTTCTGAACTTCTTTAATCAGTTTTCAGGCCCAGACATGTTTATCGTGTGTACGAGAAACCCGCTTAAGTTTTCTACCCATAGAAGATAAAAATAAATGGCAGTTGCTTAAGAAATGGAATTCAGTTTTTGTCCTGCACTCGGCTATCCTCAGCTTTTCATCATCAAATGTCCCTTTATTTTCTTTTCATAGATCAAAGCACTACTCTATACCTGCCGTTGCATTCCATTCCATTTACTTAATCTCCGAATCATGGATTGAATCAGGATTATCCGGGGGACGATTAGACAACCATATTTGCACAGTGTTGCTGCTATGATGTGCAAAATGAGGTTTCACAAGTCTTATGCAAATAAGCATGACCCTTTTCTTTTCTGCATCAGTTAACAAGTCAATAAGTCTATAATTACTCATCTTGGTAAATGGTGGTCAATATTTAATCCATAGCGTCTTTCAAGGATTCTTGAACTCAAAAATGTGTTGAGATACTTGATTTTGGTACTAGTAATTTGAACTGTTACCCCTCAATTACTCAGGGTCATATTTGGCATGTAGGATGCCCATTTTATTTTTCTGCTGGATTTCCATGATTTAAAGCAAACGCTTTCTATCCAACAAAAGACACCAACCCTTTTTTGGCTTTCTTTTACAGGATCCAACAGAAAGGTCATTTATGTTGTTGGTGCGGCGTCACGATTCGTTAACAAAATCCAACATATGCTTTCTGTCATTCATGGCCACCATGAACCTCCTCCTCATAGTTTTACTATCTGTTATCATAATCATCCCATGTACCGTCTCCATTGATCTCAATTTTCCAGCGGTATTCAACTTTGGCGATTCAAATTCCGATACAGGTAACCGGGTTGCCGCTGGCCTTGAGGAACTTGATCCTCCCAATGGAGACACTTACTTCCAGGAACCGGCAGGGAGATTTTGTGACGGTCGCCTGATCATCGATTTCTTTCGTTAGTCTCCTTGCTGTGATTAGATTAGAATCTTCTGTTTCACCTGTTCTATATCCTGATATTCCTTTTTGGTATGAAACCTTAATCAGCTTCCTTCTTTTGGCTGTCTCCCTTGTAGTGGATGCAATTGACTTGCCGTTTCTAAATGCATATCTAGAATCGATAGCTGCTCCCATTTTCAAGAAAGGTGCTAACTTTGCAGCAGCAGGGTCTACAATTTTACCTGCCACGGCAGCATCCGTGAGCCCGTTTTCATTTGGGATTCAGGTGGCTCAGTTTCTTCAGTTCAAAGCTCGCGTCCTGGATTTGCTATCTCGAGGTTGTTTGTTGCACCTATAACTTGTGCTGAACTTTCGTTGCCTCTTTACAGGGTTGCTTTCTTAGCACTTCATAATCATATATTGTTGTTGAGTTATTAAGCTATCTATCAGCTGAGAATCTTTGGCACTCTATGGTAGGTAAGAAGTTCAGCAAATACCTGCCTGCCACCGATTACTTCAGGAAGGGGCTATATATGTTTGATATTGGCCAGAATGACCTTGCCGGTGCATTTTTTTCCAAAACGTATGATCAAGTTGTAGCCTCCATTCCTTCAGTTCTGGCTGAATTTGAAGCCGGGATAAAGGTACTCCTACCACCTCGAACATCCGCCTTCTATTTATGTGGTCTTGTGAGTCGGGCTTTAACTTTAGGTAGAGTGAACCTTTTTGGCATGGCATTTTAGTTTGGTGACTTGAGGATCTGATTGGAGATGTTGTATCCTTATCGTGATGTCGGTACTTTTTTCGTTCTGGTAGAAATTGTATGACCAAGGGGCGAAGAACTTCTGGATACACAACACGGGTCCACTCGGATGCTTGGCACAGAACATAGCCAAATTTGGAACAAACTCATCAAAGCTTGATGCGCTTGGCTGTGTTAGTGCACATAATCAGGCTGCTCAGCTGTTCAATCTGCAACTTAATGCTCTCTGCCAGAAACTGCAAGGCCAGTACACTGATGCGAACTTCACCTATGTTGATATCTACACAATAAAGACAAACCTTATCGCTAATTATTCTCGTTATGGTAAGCACCATGCCGACTCTTTTTCCTAGTCTCTCTGTTCGCGCAATTAGCAAAAAAAACCGTGAATCTGCAATTGCATTTCGTTAATGGGTTACGCAATCCTGGATCAAGTAGTTCATCTTTCCACAAAATTGCCGCTATAAAGAAACCAACGGGTGAGCCTAATCTTGTAGCTCATATCCAAAGTTGGGTATGAGAAACTCGAATCAAGGCTGAAGATAGTTTTCTTGCTCGAATGCAGGGTTTGAACAGCCGATCATGGCATGTTGTGGATACGGCGGTCCACCGTTGAACTATGACAGCAGAGTCGGTTGTGGGCAAACAGCGACCATCAACGGGACATCAGTCACTTCACAAGTATGCAACGATACCACGGAGTACATAAACTGGGATGGGATTCACTATACTGAAGCTGCAAACCAGTATGTTTCTTCACAGATACTCACTGGAAAGTACGCGGTTCCTCCTTTCGCCGATCAGATGCCATTCCTTCTGAAGCTCAAGTTCTAGGATCCGTGGAATGCTTGCAGCCGGATCATAATTGTGGAGCATTGATAAACCAATCTACTTCTGAGGATTTCTATGTTGTTGATGCCGGCTAAAAGTTTAAGCTGGTTAATTTACTTACCTAAGTACATGGAGAGAACAGGCGCCAACATATATGAATGAAAAGCGAGATATAACATTGTGATATCACAGTATGTTTTTCATATGAACATCTTTTTACAGATTCGATCAACCATGTGATCACTAATCGTGGTTGTCACATTTTAACAACTGAGTAGCAACCGCAATCATAGTGTTCATTGTTCGGACAATCTCGATCCATTGATGATTGAAGAGTGTCTTCAATTCTATAAATCTTCAAGTCAAGAATAAAAATAATCAAGTTATTCTCATGATTTTTGAAAAACAATAATATTATTTAACAAAAATTTTATGAACAATCATAAAAATTATTAATTATCACTTGATACCATTACTAAAAATGATGGTCAAACGTCCATCCTCTGCGGATCAAACCCTTCATATGCAAAAACCTCACATTTCCTTCCCCCATACTTTATCCACTCTCATCCTCACACGTACAAGTGATGGAACCACAAGCACCCTCTGCTCTCCCATGGCAGCCCTTGTCTCATCTCTTTTCCTCCCCACAAAACCCCCACAAAACCCTAATCCTCGACCCAAAATCCACTGTTGTGCTTCACCCTCAAAGAGGGAACTCATTCTTGGATCATTCACTCTCTGTGTTTCCTCTCCTCTGATTATTCAAACCCCATTTGCCCTCGCTGATGCTGAAACAGAAACGAAGAAGAAGAAGTCGTTGTTTGACGGGATTGTGAATACGTCGTCTTGGTTTCGTTTCTTTGGCGATGGGTTCGCCATTCGAGTCCCACCGAGTTTCGAGAATGTGATGGGGCCTGAGGTGGGTTTTGTTCCACAATATGTGTGAATTGGTTTATGTACGCTGTATAGTTGAATAAATGTCCGGATAGTATTTGACATCGTGCTTTTTGGTATGGTTGATTAAGATTTGATTGCGTGATGTGTATGTGGATTTTGTTAGGGTTGTGGGGAATGGTTTGATGAAATATGGTGCAATTTCTATCTACATTGTGGCGATGAAATAGAATTTTGATTGAATACATGGATTGGTCTTAATGTTTGCTAAGAAATCAGCACAAATGGGATAGAAATGAATGAGTGGTGTGATTCTGTCTGTTTTAACCGATGAAGAAGGTTTCTTGTGACTAGGGCATGACTATGGAGTCGTAAGATCGGTATGCCCGAGAACACTTTCGAATCTAACGTTTTATTATCACAGCTTAGGGAAACAGAAACCAGGGGGAAAAACCAGCAGCAGTACCCGAGGTTTATTTCATCTTATGCTAATTCTGTTTTGTGGAAAATTTCAGTGGTTATTTAGTATTGCATTTGGTATGTTCCTTACTAACCAAGATTATGACGAAACCTTGCTTGAGTGCATGGGATTCTTCACTAGTAACCTCCTTGCGCTAATGGAGAATGTACTTTTTTCTCCTTAAACTTGCTTCTGTGTTTGTCTCTCATGTTTCAGATGTGTAGATGTTTACAAAGTGTTATTGCTCATAAATTCCTAGGATTTCAATGCTGGATCGTCGTTCTATGGTGATAGGGTAAAGCCAAAGCCTTTTGCTGCTCGGTTTGCTTCTCCTGATGGGTATGCCGATTGTCCTCTTCCCTAAGTTTCATTCTTGTCAATCTTTCTTTCCTATCAGATAGCAAATACTGTAGTTTAGAATTTGATCAAGTTGAGGTTCTTTTTTTCCTTTCTTTTGTTCCCAGAAGACTTGCTTTACTATCAAGCAAAGTGATACAACAATGGCTCATCCCACTTTCCAATTTTGCTTTACCCTTCAAATAGTATCTATATTTTGTTTCATTTACTTGTGGTTATATGTGCATATGATCCATCTTTATTGACACAGATCTGAGGTGGTCAGTGTGGTTATAAAGCCATCCAACCAGCTGAAGATAACATTTTTAGAGGTTAGCTTCATGTGCATAGCAGACTTTTAGTAGTTTTTGGTCAAGTTGATAAACTGAAAAATGTGTCGTGTTGATTGAACAGGCCCAGGATGTTACGAACTTAGGATCCCTGAAGGATGCTGCTAGAATATTTGTTCCAGGTTTATAACGAACTTCTTCTGTTCCCTCATATGATTCCGCTGTGGAAAACTGTTCTTCCCCTGATATCTATGAGGATTCTAGATAGAAGAATGCTTTTGATTTGTTGCGATATGCATTTGCTGTGCGTGCCAACTTGCTCGAGGTGTCTGTGTTCATTTGTTCACTAAACCTGGATTAGAATTTGTCTACTAATGCTCGAGTGTATACTGTGCCAGGTGGGTCAACTATTTACACTGCACGAACCATAAAAATCAAGGAAGATGAAGGGTTTAGGTATGTGGTTGCCGGTTGCTGATAATCTGGATTCATTGGTGTATCAGCATGAACATAACTGCACATGTTAACCAAAGATCTGCATATAACTAGATTGCTAAGGGGTTGTTTGGTATCGCTGCTCAAAACAGCGAAAACCAGTAGCGAAAAACGAAATCACTTAAGAAAATAAAATGATTTTTTATAATGAGGATCTTGAATATTGTATTCAAATGAAACAAAAAACAAACAGAAAACTATTTTTCCTAGTTTTCTATTTTTTTTATTTCTGTTTCATCCGTTTAAGAAATAAGAATCAATATCAAATACTTTTTTTTCATCAGCCAATGAAACGAAAACAAAAAACCAGAATCAGCAACGATATCAAACAGGACCTAAAAGTATGGATACATTCGCCTAACCTTGTGTCGGGCAATGATGTGTTAGCCTTTTCCCCCACATTCTACGAGATAGGTTTCTTATATTTTAATTTTTTTTTCGACTTCATATCAAGTTTCTTTTTTGATATGATGCGAATGATATCATATTTGATTTACTCGCCTATCAGGAATTACTACTTCTATGAGTTTGTTAGAGACACGCAGCATGTTGCTCTCGTGGCTGCCGTCAACCGTGGAAATGTAAGGTTCCCTCCTTGATCTTCATGGCCTCCCATTATCTTCCAATGGATGGATTATCCACTATTCATTCTACTATTCAGATGCTTCTGAAAGGTCATATCTATGACATAATATCCCTGAGGACTTACCGAATATACGATGTTGTTTATGTTGGTGCAGACAATTGTTGCTGCTGCAACTGCGCCTGAATCTATGTGGGACGATGATGGCATGAAACTACGTTCTGCCGCTATTTCACTGACCATCCTGTAGTTCTGAAATCTCTGTTGAGCAGGTGACTGGGTGATTAATACGGGCTGTTAACTTATTTCCGCTTGAATTTGTTATGAATGGATGAAAAGGTTGTGCTAACACTAACACATCGTGATGCGACTCTGTATTCAGAGTGATTGTTTCCGATTGCAAGCTTTGACATCGATGCTGATGGCAGCGTTTTCCTCTAGTCCACCCGAGCTCGAACGCCCATCTTCTGAAAACGCATCTCTTGCTCTTTAGCTCTCACTTACTCAGACAAAAAGGGATCTGAGGTTGCCAGTTCTTTCCCCGATATCCTGATTCAGGATTTGCGTTTTTTTTGTTACATATGGTCGTTACAGGCCATTTCGAAGTTATACGCCATTATGTGTCTTCTCATTGTAAACAAATATTGTGAATACTCCCTGTGTAATCGCGACAATGTTCATTGATGTTCAACAAATACTCCCTCTTTATCTCTCACCATCTTATCAATGCAAATAAATTTTGCCTTGCCTAGAACATAGAGTGCGAATCCATGAGATGTGAGAATTTATTGTGATGAATTTCAAACTACAATAAATGATTTTCAGACATTTCCAGAAATAGTATACCAACAACGTCACGAAAGGCGACTTTAATCGTACAACGAGGTTTATACAATGGTACAACTGCATGTTACACACTCTTTGCTTAAACCCTTGAACCTCAAACAAACCAACACATCTCTTGCCCCCAAAAGTTCCCCTCATTTCTCATACTATCCCAAAACCCTAGCAATCTCCTCTTTCATCGATCTCTCAAAATCGAAGAACACCCAAATCTCGATTCCACCATCGGTCCCCAAAGTCGATTGCTCGATCCCACGCTCTTCGTAGCCTCCTCCTCCGCCGCCGCCATCGATGGCCGCAAATCAGTGAATCTTCTCAACTGTGAGCTCAATTTGTTAAATTTCGTGCATAATATCAGCGATGGTTATGATTTGAGCGCTTTTTTGAGTTCTCGTTTGTTTTGATTTCGAGATTGGTTTTGGTGTCGTGGTTGTTTTCAGGTATGGAAGCTGTGGGAGTTATTCTTATTCATATGGTGGAGGTGATCTGTGTATGTCTTTTAATGTGGTTAGATGTGTGTTTGTTTGGATTGCGTGGTTTCGTGTTGGTTCATGTTTGTTGAGGGATTATTAGGGTTTTTGAAAGCATGAGAATGATCTTTGGCTTCGTATACTCGATTTTGAGCAGTGTGGCTTGTGTTGAAGTCGGCTTCTTTTCAGGGTTTAATACTATGGTTATAGACTACTTTGCGTGGTGAGTACCAAATCTAGGTATCTGCACCCAATGAAGCTTATGATGTGGGGATAATCCGTGGGGTTTATGCTCGTAGTAATGTTAGAAAACATTTAAGACGCCAGTATGCTCAGTTCATACCACTGAAAATATTACTTGTTGTTCTGTGTTGGCATGTGAAATTATTCTTTAAGTTAGAATGTCAAAGAAAAGTTTTTATTTTGTTTGAAAGGAGTAGGCATTCTTTTCATCTGTATCTGTCCTTGGTCGACAATGACTTGGACATTTGAAATGGGTGTTTGTTTGTTGTAAGGATCTATGGTATAGTGACCTTTAGAGTGAACTTGTCATTGCAGTACCTGAAACTTGGTGCCGGCGTTTTGGGACTTTCCCATTCAAGGGTCCCACTATTCCTGTGAGTCGTGGTGGCATGAAGAAACGATCTGCAATGGTGAGAACATTTTTATGCTGATGAGTTCTTCTGCCATATGTGATATATTTGATGTTGCATGAGACCAGCTTTTTGATGCTGTTGGCTGTCAAATTCGTTCAGGTTTCTATGTCATCTAGCATCATGTAACTCTTCTCCTTTATTCTTCTTAGGGTGCTGAGTTGTCGATCTTTTTATATGAAACTAGGTGGGCGACAATGGAAGCTAAAGCTCCCCCTCAAGCCCGACAAACAGTAAGTTGTCCGCTTCGTAAATATAAAAAAGGTCATTTAGGATCATTTATGCAGATTTTTAGCTGGAAGGCACCAATGTTACAGCAACCTTCTAAGATCATATGAGATAGGGGGTCCTGCAATTTAAGGACTAACTTTAACGTATGGGGTGGCCGGTGGCAATTTCGGCATGTACATCTTTTCGTATTGTCTTTTTTTTAGAGCTCTATTTTTCGCTGATAAATTGCCGTTCAGTGGATGTTAATTTTGGCTGTTTTATAGTGTATGAATTGTGGGGAGAAGAGATGTTCATGCATTATATTGAGGCAAATTTTGTGCTCACTACTTTCTTCTATGTTTAGGGGGCGGTCAAGGTGGCTATGTTAATTTCTTCTATGTTGTGGCTATTTTTATTCTTTTCCTTTGGTGCTTATTCTTTGACAAAGTATCATCTTTTCAATCCGATACTTTTTCATGCAGAAGTTTGAGGCTTACGATTCAAAATGTGCTGTTGTTGCTGGAGACAAGAATAAAGAGGTATGAGTTTCCTTTGGACTGCAATGCCCAAAGTGAGCTTTACCTTTTCACTGGTTCACCGCTTACCAATTTAATCATTTGGTTTCGTACTTCAGTTTCAAGTGTTGACATATGAGCATTCATATACGTTATTGAGCTGTCAATGTTGACAATGTAGGTCCTTGTTCGTGACATATGGGTGTTTGAGAAATCACTATGCCATCCTGGTTCGTATTGGCGCCTCTGTGGAAGAATTACTACGTGAGTTACCACCTTTATGTTCATGAGCCAATACCAAAAAAAAAAAAAAAAAGGTGGATCATAAGCCCTCCAACAAGGCTACTGCAGCTTTAATCTTAGGGGGTCGATGGTTTGATGTTTCAGGAATGCGAACGACAGTAAAAAGCAAGGGGAGAAACAAAAGGAATCATAATGGTGATTGAATGAATTGGGATGTCTGCTGATGGCATTGGCCATGGTCTCTTTCGTCATCATCTTATGAAATAACTTGACGATGAGATGGTTTTTGCAACAAACCTACGCCTTCTGAGAATGAAGTCGCCATGTTTGCATCCTCGTGGTGGCAGAGGATGACTGATTTTCATGATTTGATCGCTTTCTTTGTTTTTTGATGGTTTATAGGATGGTAATTACTTGCAACTTTTTCAGCTGGTTGCTTTGGTGAACTTGTCCTGGCTAGTCTGTGCTTGTTCTTAGAGAACCTGGAGAACCAGAGCCTGCTTCCTTCATGCTTGTATCGGCCGAATGAGCATTAATATATGATCGTATGTTCATGCTATTTGGCCTATATTGCGAAACAGGTTGTAGGTGGCTCTCTGCAGCAAGTGACGAAGTAGTTATGTAATTCGGTCATTCTGAAGATAGTTCGTCATTTCGTATCTGTTCGTTGCATTTGGAATATCTTTGTCCCAATTCATTACCCTAGAGTCCTAATTGTACTTTGGGAACTACCACATCTAGTTGTGTGGATTGGTGATATGGTTTTCCTGAGATTCGATCTAGCACTCAACATTTTAGTCGGCATGGACCATGCGATTTCGAGGTCCATGATCATTTGATTCGGAACTCCTATGCTCTTTTTGACAGGTTGTTGCCTTCTTATTCTCCTCCCCTACATCGAAAGCATATATTGTTGTATGGGTGAAGCATAGGAGCTGAGTAATAATCTCAACAGGCGATCACACGTCGCCTTTTAGCAAAGTGAGGAAATGCCTCGTCGAGAATCGAAGAATCACTCTTTCCTGCTACCGTTGTTTTCGCTTCTACCTTTCCTCTTTGCAAAAACATCGGTAGGATTCTCATCTATGTCGTTCGTCTCATCTTCTCCAACATCTTGAAACTCGAAGCTTTGGCTGTAAACGTCGAGAATCCATTCCAACCTAACGGTGTTTGTCATAGACTGTTCTGCTTCATCATGAAGACTCTCGTCGAGCAAGCATTCAAGCCGGTTATCTTAGGCTCTAGCAGTCATTGCCTGATCCTCGCACCGGGTTGCTCACAGCCAAGAGGATCAGCTACCATTGCTAACCTGACATCAACTTAGTACCACGAGGGGTGATCAAAGCATCAAATTGTTGAATGATGAAAGCTGGTATTTTACAGAACAAATGAATTGTCCCAAAAACAGCTAGGGAGACTTGTTTTTAGTTGATCGGGTAGATTGTATGTGAAATTTTAGAACCGTAAATAGATGTACCTATTAATTGGATTAGGTCTTGTCGAGTTTGTGGCTAGCCCAACATTATATCATGACGGTTAGATCTCCATGAATATAGATAATGTGTTTTCCTAAGAGTCAAGTGAGTATATAATTTTACGTGTGGTATAGATTTTTAATTTATTTCATAAGAACTTTTTGTTTATTAATTCTTTTTTTCATTTAAATATTACTTATCATATCTAATTTTATGTACGGCATATCACCTATTTATGATTGTAACAAACAACATATCAATAATGTATCTTCTTGGTTAGAGTCAGAGCTGACGAGGTACTATTTTCATGTCTTGATTGGTTCTCAATCAACCCTAACAAGAAAAATCAAAAGAATTGACCACCATCAATGGGCAGCAGCCATTCCTTTCCCTGCCCCACTCTCCCTTCTTCTCAATCAACCCCTCTTTTCTTATCACCAAAACCCATCACCAAATTCCCCATCCCAATTCACCAAAACCCATCAAAGCCCACAATCATGGCCCAATCATCACTGCCCACATCATCATTTTCACCATTCAAGTGCAAAAGCGGTGATCTTGAGAGCGTTGAGGGGAACCTTGGTTTTGAGATTCATGCGATCGAGGAGGATATGGTGGAGAAGATGGTTTATGATGCACTTGTTTGGTGTTCTCTCAATGGCCTACTTGTTGGGGATAGAGCTGTTGAGGTATGGAATTGAAAAGGCCCCTTTGATGTGCCCTTTTTGTTGTGGGGTTTTGTGATTTGTTTTGGATGTACATCCGTGGGCTTATTATGGTTCGATTTTTGATAGAATTGGTTACACAATAATTAATTTGATGATGATTGGGGTTTGATGTTGTGGATTGGTTTGGATGTTTGGTTGTGTTGTCATTGTATGAAGTTTGGTGGGGATGATTGTTGGTTGGAGTTGAATGTGGTAACAATTGGTCACGTGTTTTTTTGAGAGGTGTTTGAGGTACAACTCTAATAAAATTGTGATCTGTTTATATGCAAGATATGTTACATTGGAATGAAGTATTTAGAATATAGTGGCTGAAGCCGAATAATAAGGATTGTAGATCACTACCTGTGATTTCTTGTTTATTTATGTTCTGATATCGTGTCGAGGAAGGAGTTATGCTGAAGGCTCAAGCTTGTGGGAGAAGATGTAGGATTAGTATTTGTATCGAAGGTTGAGTTCAGTTTTTCCTGTGCTGAAGCGGATGGCTGGCCATTATGATGAACTTAGAAAGGTGCAGAATTAAGCTTTTCTATGTGTGATATCGGGTGCTAAACATGCTTGGATGGGTTCTGTTGATTTCTTATGGATGTGCAAGGCTATGCGTTTTTATTTGGATGAACTTCTTGCAGAGATCAGGTACACTTCCTGGAGTTGGAATGGTTCACGCCCCCTTTTCTCTACTGCCCATGTCGTTCCCCGCAAGTCGTTGGAAACAAGCCTGTGAATTAGCTCCTATCTTCAATGAACTTTTTGATCGCATTAGTTTGGATGCGAAGTTCCTTCAGGACTCTCTTTCGAGGTGACTTTCTTTTCTCTCCTTTCCTTTATTGTGTATTCAGTTCTTTTCTTCTTCTTTTTTGGTTGAATTTCTGTATACATTTCTAAGAAGCCAAAACGGGGACTTTCCTTGATAAGCATATTGATAAATATTTCAATTTTGATATAAAATTCCTTCAAGAATCCCTTTTTTTTTCTCCTGTGTTTTTAAATTGCAGAACTAAAAAGGTGGATGAATTCACTTCAAGGCTGTTGGATATCCATTCCAAAATGATAGAGATCAATAAAATAGAGGTTTGTCATCTCGTATCAGTAGACAGTAGACAATGCTGTTTGCATATTATCTTGATATCTTCTGTACCCTGAATACCATGTTGTTTGTTTGATCCATAACTTTCTCCGATGATCATCAAGTGCAATAAGAAAGTTTTATTGAGATTTTGGTACTTATCCACTTTTATTGAACTAACATAGGAAATACGCTTGGGTTTGCATCGGTCAGATTACATGCTTGATGTCCAAACTAATCGACTCCTGCAAGTCGAATTCAATACAATCTCATCTTCATTTCCCGGTCTTAGCTGTTTAGTCAGCAAACTTCACAGGTTAGGTAATTTAACCCTCTTTATTCTTCATCAATCATGTCATGCTCGTGTTCTACTGTTTTATCCTAAGCTTTTTCTGTTGTCTCATAACCTATAGTCTTGTCTAGCTGACAAACATTTTGTGTTCTAAAGGAATTTACTTCATCATTACGGGAGTCACCTTGGATTAGACCACAGTAAAGTCCCAGAAAATGCAGCTGTTGACAAGATTGCTGAGGCATTAGCTAAAGCTTGGACTGAATATAACAACCCAAGGTTTGAAATGCCATGTCTGATCATTACTTCGTTTTATTTTACGGTCCTTGTGTTTCCTCTTCAAGTATCGTGCCCTAATTACTCCTTTGCAGGGCTGTGGTCTTGTTTGTGGTTCAACTTGAAGAAAGGAACATGTATGACCAGCATTGGCTGTCAGCCATACTGAGGGAAAAATATCCTTTTATGCTTTATATAAAATAATATGTTGTTACTGTGCTAACGGGCGTTGAGTACGTAAAGCATAAAGCATAAGCTAGAGTTTCATATTCTTTCAACTTCTTCAATAATATGAACATTATGGCTTGAGCAGTTTGCTGCAATTGTCCGTTCCCATGACCACGTTTGTCCTCAACTTTAGAACACACACGGGATTTCAACTATCAGAAGAACACTAACAGAAATCGATGCACTGGCAGAACTGTTGCCTGATGGAACACTTACTGTGTAAGTAAAATGACATCAGTGGTTTCATCCTGTACACCTTAGATTTTGATTGTTCATCTGAGTAATACTTGGATTGTTGCAATTGCAATTGTTCATCTGAGTAATACTTGGATTGTTGCAGAAATGGAGAAACAGTAGCAATTGTTTATTTCAGAGCTGGATATACACCCGCTGATTATCCTTCAGAAGCCGTGAGTCATATTTACCTCAGGATACTAATGCTACTGATGTTTACGTATACTTTTTCACTGTCTTCAAAAGTCTCTTTTGGTTTGCTCTTTCAATTAATCTGAACTTGAGAACTTCATATCTGACTATCGTACTATCTGGTGTCTCTTGTTTGTTACACAGGAATGGAAGGCAAGGCTCCTGATCGAGCAATCGTCTGCTGTCAAGTGCCCATCAGTTGCTTATCATTTAGCAGGCACCAAGAAAATTCAGCAAGAGCTTGCAAAGCCGGGTGTACTTGAGAGGTAATGTTCATTATACATTTGATTCCAGCTCATTGCAACTTTGGAAAAAATGTCTGTTTATACATGATGAAGGAACTATAATGAATAATTATAAAGTTTGGCTGCTTCTCTCTCTATGGTCTTGGTTTATTTGCCTTTTTATAGCGCAAAAGTGTATGAAATGTTCTATTATACTTGTTGATTGGAAAAAGGGTGTGACCACAGTTTATTACTCTCAAGCATATGCAAATTTTGCTGTCTCAAAGATTGTGGCCGCTTCCCAACAAGTTAGTTTATCCTTGTGTTCTGAGCAGGTTTGTCGATGACAAAAATGACGTTGAGAAGCTACGGAAGTGTTTTACGGGGCTCTGGAGTTTGGATAACTCTGATATTGTGGCACACGCAATAGAAAAGCCTGACCTATATGTCATGAAACCACAAAGAGAGGGCGGGGGTACGTTCTGTAGTACTGTTCTTGGCAAAGCGACACAAGACTGCTATAGTTTCTTTTGAAAGTTTTTGTGGCATGCTAAATTATCATGGTTTTCAGGGAACAATATTTACGGCGATGATGTGAGAGAAACCTTATTAAGGCTGAGTGAGGAACAAAGCGAGGAAGACGCTGCTTACATCCTCATGCAACGGATTTTCCCTTTAGTTTTTCCAGCATTTCTGATACGAGATGGTATCTGTCATAAAGATCACGCATTATCAGAACTCGGAGTTTATGGTGCTTATTTAAGGTAAATCACTAAGCCAATTCATGTTTCCTGAATCTTGATCGCGGTCATTCCTGGTGCAAGATTGGGGATGTGCTGGAGTAGTACTTTGTATTCTTGTACCTGTCAGCATTATAATTGTCTTGTCCTTGTTGGCACAGAAACAAAGAGAATGTCATCGCAAATGAACAATGTGGATACCTGATGAGAACGAAGGTGTCTTCCTCAAACGAGGGCGGTGTTGCAGCCGGATTTGCTGTCTTGGACAGTTTGTATCTTACATGAGTCACCCAAAGAGTTCTCATAGCTGCTTGCTAGGATTTGCAGGTTGTCTCTGACTCTGCGGCATAGATTAAATTTTGAAGCTTCATGAATCATGGCCAAGCTATAAAGTTAATCACAACACTTTCCATCATCTTAATAAATTGATCAATATTTACTCTTCGCTCGATGTTGGTGAAAAATGTTGAGATGGGCAAAAGCTGCATGGATATTCTCGTGAATGTACTGCTGTTTCAGCTACTTCGCAAATAGTGATCAAAGCCCAGGTGCTGACTGCGGCTGCCATCGATGTCATCCTGATTGCGGTCGACAACAGGATCTCTGAGTTCGCATTGTCAACATAAATTGAGATCTAAAACAAGTGTTGCTAGTGACACAAGTGCTCAAAACTTGTGAACTTTATAGCACCAAACCATAATCATACGAGACGGTTAATCGTCATCTTACAGAACGTGTAAACTCTATAACACGAATGCAGCACTCTAGATTCAACTATTACGGTGGCACGCTACACCAACAAAGAAATGAAACAATCCTGCTTTTGTTTTCTAAAAATTCCTCTATAGGCTATGGCCAGCCACCACCACCGAGGCACCAAATCAGCATATCGCAATCATGCGAGCCAAATCCTATGTATAGTTCACAATCAGGAGGCAAAGGACGAGCACGAGCTGTCAGAGTTGCATAACTCATTGTCATTTTCATCGTCATTGTTGTTGTCGTTTTCATCTCCTACGCTACCTTCTGAATCTGCAAGCTGATCAAAGAATTCATCAAGGTACCAAGGGCACCTCTCGTTCCAGTCCCCCCGCTTGGCCTGTGCCCTCCATTTCTGGTCGGCTATCATTTCAGGGGAGAGCCCCCATTCGACCATCTCCTCTTCTGTGTGATGGACGGCCAAGCTGTATTCTCCACCTTCTCCCAACTGCATTACTCTGAATTCGCAGTTTCCGGGATTGTTCAGCTGCTCGAACTGTTCCACTGTCCATTTGAACCACTTCATCAGGAATACACGGGAGGTTAGCCCGTGTGTGACAATGATGAGGTTTAGTTCGTGGGAAGGGTCGCGATGAAGCCTGTTCATGTCTATATCCCTCCATAACGATTCTAGAAAACCTGCACTTTGGGATTTTGCATCATTATCGAGGGGAAAAGTGACAGAAATTTAAGCCGTGCATGGCAAATTGCTTTACATCTGTTCAACTACTCAAGCCCGTACCATGATCTTGGAATATTCTCGTCGCCAGGTTCTACATAAAACTAAAAGTTTGTGTTGCTTACAAGAACACTACAAATTTCAGCTCCTAACATGGTAGCTTTTGCACCAATAACCACACACCAATGACATAAATTTCCAATGAGAAGAAAAGACTCATCATACGCTACTCCTACTACACATCAAAATGTCTCTCTTCACATCAAAATGTCTCTCTTCGATAAAAGCTGTCGAAACCGTGCATTACATTTCCACTCCATCACAGACCAGGCTCCCTTGAGGCAAACAAGGGAATCAAACTGGCTTATAAGTATTATTTGTCTCATACGACCCTTGCAGGAAAGTGTATGTAAACTGTAAACAACTCATAGCCGTTTCAAATACTAAATTCAACAATCTTCTTCAGCGAGAGCTCATGAGATATAGTTAGATGCGAATAGTACATTTTCGGAAATACAAATACAAATAAAACTTATTTTATATACAACTCAAGCTCTTAAGGAGTCCTTATCAAATCAAACCCTACTCAAGCTCTTATCGAGCTAATCGAGCCGAGCTTGAGCTCAGTTGAGCTGCGCAAGACTTTACTCATGTTTGTTCATTTATTTAAACGAGCTGAATATTTTATTCATGTTCAGTTCATCTGACAACTAAACGAGCTTGAGCGAGCTTTTGACAAGTCGAACATGAGTCGAGCCCGTGCTAATTTGCAACCCTATTTCATCAATAGGTCAAATTCATCTCTAAAATTTAAGGAGAGATGTTGTCAACCTGCTATCAATCTTAATTTTGGTGCCGCACTCCTAAGGGGCCGGTTGGTATTGCGACTCAAACTGTGTAAACAAAAACCACTGACACAAACACAAAACTAATAACAAAAATAGAAACCCAACAAGGGAAACTATACATTTTTTAAAATAATTTTTTTAACTCAAACTGAAAACCATTAGAAAACAGAAACAAACACCGACAATGATACCAAACCGGCCTTAAACAATCTGACTACGAGCAAAACTCTGATCTTGTCATAACATTGACAAAGATACCAAATAAAACCAAATCAAAAACTCCACCATTCCCCACACATACACACACAAAATCAATAAAACAGTACCAATGCAAACAACAAACAACAAAAATGCGATGGAAGTCTATCCAAACTCACTGGAAACCCGATCGAACACATCCGCCGCCGACTCCCCTTCGGGAAACCGATAAAAGAACCTCCCGAACCGCTCCCTGGCTTCCTTGACACACTTCATCCTCTCCTCGACCTGAAAATTCCCGAAATCCTATTCCCGGATACGACACTCCTCCCTCACCCCGATCACGCGTCCCCTGCTAAACGAGCTTCCGATTTCCCGCAACGTCGATCGCGTCCTCTCGTACGGGGACACGTAAAAGTAGACTCGGTATGACTCGGAGGTGGAGAGGAAGAGGCGGCGGAGGGCGGCGCCGGCGAGGTAGGATTGGTGGCGGCCGATGGGAGTGAGGGGGATTTTGGGGTCGGGGTGGTGGTGTAGGTGGAAGGGGCTAGGTTGCCGTAGGACTCGCCGTGCCGGATCAAAACGATGCGTTTTGGGAGGTGGAAGTGGCGGTGGTAGTGGTGAGGGGATGAATTTGGGGTTTGGGTTTTCATTTTGGGGTTGCTGGTGGTTGTGGAAGAGGACGTTGATGTGTGTATGTATTTGTGTTTTGATGGTGATGGAAGTTGGAAGTGTCTTAAGAAATGGTCAGAAATTTTGTTTGTTTCATGTTCCTGGGGTGGTTGAATTGAATTTTGCACGTCGCACCAGTTGTGATATTCTGTCCAACTTCCGTGTGCATATCGAGGTAGAGTTCTGCCCCATTTTTCTTATAATAATTTGAAGAGTTTCATCATTTATTAAAATGATACGATTTAAATTTTTTATTTATTTATAATTATAAAATATAATTTTTATTATCAATATATTTTTTCAAAAAATAATATTTCATCGTCCTGTAATATCGATCAAATCTTTTATCGTCATATCTATTCGATCAAAATAGTATAATCCTTTTGAAAGGAGTATTTTTTTTATCGTCTTTTTTTGAATCGCCTCAAAATAAATTAAATATTTTTTAATCTTTTAATATAAAAAATATCAAATCAATCACATTCGTTATAATACATTCATTATCTTCTATGCTATATTAAACCCCACAATCACTCAAAAAATATTATTTTTTTAATCAAAATCCACACAAATTCAACATTGATATAAATTTTTGTATAAAATCAACATGTTACATTCAATTTGGATTGGAGAGAGTATTCCATTTATTACAATAGGTAACATAGAATAGTATTCCTCTCGTAGCAATATGTGTGCACAGTTTTAATTGTGCAATTTTGTGATTGAGATGATCATTCGTGCTGCAAAAGACAGCATAGTGATTGGTGCAAATAGTATAGATTGACGATTTTATACTGTAAATTAAAAATATATACTGTAAGTTGATAAATGTGTACAATCAAAATTTTAGTGTATTTTATAACTAAAATCTGATTTGTATACATTCAATAAGTTATAGTATAAATTTTTGAACTTGCAGTATAAATTTCTCAATCTATAATCTGTAGCAGGCACTGTCTTTTGCAGCAACAATGACATGCCATTTGTGATTTTATCCGAGGATCTTCAATACGGTTTGCAAGCTGACCAATGACTTTTTTTTTCTTTAAAATTATCGTGTATTAATAATCATATTAAGTTATGAATTTCAATGTTAGTTAGTAAGATAATTTTGTAATGTCGTTTACATGAAGTTGTAGCCTTATCTGAAGTGGTATTCAAAGCTGTATATGTGTAATGTGTGGCTGGCTTACAGAAATTTTCTACGGTCTACATGTTGAAGTTGGCACAAAGGGTAGCCCAACGTGTGTTCTTGTTTTTGGGAAACCTCATCGGTCGGTGATTTTAGTTTAAAAATTTTGAAATAGGAGTAATTAATCTGTGACTTTCTAGAAATGGAGTGCCATGATATCACATGATACATATAGTCCTTTGACTAAGATGGACCCTCACTACCGGATTTCGTCACTAAGATCACTTCAGAATATTCCATAGCTTTGGTAATCAGTACTGTTACTATTATTATCAATATTAATTCAGTAATCTAAATTTTATATCTTAAGGATAAGATTAAATAATTATCATATCTTCATTTGTTTATATTTTAGAAAATATATTTTCATAAATTATCATAACTAACAGTATATAAATAGATTTGGGATACATATCTAAATCAAGTGTTTTTTTATTAAACACATTATCTAAATTAAAAATAAATTAATTTAATAAACAAAAAATATGAGGTAATGTTTTCGGTCTTCAGTTTCATTAGATCCGATTATTAATGGTTGAAGACAAGGGATGAACAGAGTGGTTATTTATTCTCTGTTCAAAACCAGGAGTACTCACTGTTCTATAATTGGTCCCTAATGATTAGGCGGATATATCTTGTAATATTCATCAGCATATTCTTATGCAACATTGGGCTAGGTTTTGAACTTTCATACAGATTTTCTTTTAGTGCTTGCTAGTAATTTGTAACATACACTAAAAGATAAAAATTGTCATAAGGTATCTTGAATATGGATGTCAAGGTATATCCTTTCCTCTTTTTCTTACCATGTTTGATTAATTATGATGACTTAATAGAATTCGAGTGTTTGATTAATCCAATCTTGATTAGAGATCCAACACTTTCAGATGATATTGGAAAAGACAATCTCTTATTATAAATCATCCAGATAATGTTTATAATCGAGTTATCCAGAAACGTGCCTGATATCCAAGCATACGTGACCAAATGTCACAAAACCAAAATTATTCCATCCTAAATTTTACAACAGCGCTTAGGATAAAAGAGAGAATATTTGTACACTCGCTGTTCTACTATTTTGATGTCAAGTTCAAAAAAGGAAAGCAAGCAGGGCTCGTGCGCGTGCTCCAATGAAAGAAAAGGGCAAAAAGGGCCGAGGGAATCGATGATTGAAGATGTGGAACCAATAACAACATCGTGATGCTCTGAATTCATCATCAAACACAGAATACAAAGGAATAAAAAAGAACTCTACGTGTTCGCGTTATTCTCTCTGCGCCCATTGCTTGCTTCCGCATCCTACGCAAGATATCCCCTCGCCCTTTTTTCTGCAGAATATGTTATCTTGACATATAAGAACATGCATATCTTGTTCTTCTCGTGCTTTACGTTTAATAGAATCAAATGGATTTTAATCCATGTTTTCATTTCAAGCATTTTGTTTTAATCGAAATCACACATATGAACCATGTCATAAGGCACCGATCAAAATAATAATGATTCTTATCCAATCGACATAAAATGTAATTTCTCTCAAGTAAATTTTTACATTCGAATCTTTTTTTGTTAAAAGGATAGACGCCAAGAAACATTATAGTCCTTTTGATTGTCATCGAAGACGAGAACAAGTAAGAATCTTCAATTGGTATAGCTCTCATGGTCATGCACGAAAACAAATGATTCATGATTATCTCATTGAAGTAGACTTATCCATAAAACAAATAACTTATACAGCCTGTTTCATACCTACATTCAATACAAAGGAGCCCGAAGCTCAGGCACCCTTTAGTTGGGGTCCCACTCTCCCACTTATTACCAAAAGAACCTCCAAAGGTTGATTGGACGAAAATTTCACTTGGTTAACGAATATAATCATATGAGTTGGTCAAAGTTTATTGCCCAATTAAGATATTGGCTTTGTGGCCATCGAATAAAACCGTTAATCCAAAGTTAATCACTACAATAGAAAACCATGAGTTATCTTTGTTATTTGTCCACCCGCGGGAGGTTAACAGGTTTGTCCATGAAATGATAGTTTATATGACGAAATATCATATAACATGGGAATGCAGTCATACACTACCAATCATATCCTAAACATATGTAATTTGGACATTGAGTAATGAATTTGTCCATGATAGATCTTATTAAAACACAAAAGATAAATGTAGTTATTTATTTTAACAAATTTCATTTTCTTTCTCATCTCTAGACAATCAATGCTGATCATGATATAATCACAATATTTGCAAAATGAATGCTGTTATAATATGAAATATTTCGTATATATATATTTGAAAGGTGTATTTCGTATAATTTTAATTACAACAATAAAGAAACAATTTATCATTGGATCAGTTTTTTTTAATGCAATTTTGTACAATATGATGAATTGTTTATTTTGGTAACAGAATATTATATCCATTCCAAAATAATTGAATTGTTTCGTCATTTTGATTTGTCTCAAATCGTTTATAATATTTTTTTAGAAAATATTGTGTGGTTAGAAATTTTAAAAAATAATGAAAAAATATTATATAATTAAAAATTAAAATAAAAAAATTAAT
>LIEC01011937.1:0-15589 GCA_001925005.1 Drosera capensis
GCGAGTAGATATAATCAAGGTAATGAGGTACATTTACTCTGATGCAAAAATTTTCTCCCACTTAAAGATATGCAAGATGTTGCCAGAAGGCGATGCAATCAGCATGTTGGTGTAAAAAGTTTGTCACCTATGAAGGCCATTTTGAAGCAATGGTGGAGTTGTAATGTAATCTAAACTAGAGTCTGGTAGATCAAGGGATATTGATGGAAACTTTGAGTTATGGCATAGCGTATCAAGAGGGGAGGGTACACTGATGACTGAACAATAAAGGGGAAGTGAGATGAAAACGCTACAGATCAGAGTTACAATTGTTGAAGAAAATGATCAGTTTAGTTAGTTGATTGGATGATCCATTGATCTAGTTTGGTTTTCCCATTTGCGGATAAATTTGTTTTATCCATTAAGAGAAGAAAACCAGCGCCCATTTGTAGTCAAACGGGGATTATGGTTGTATCAGAAACCCTAATATGCGTATTATTTGACTACCTTCATTAGTTTCTACACTTGCCCACAAGTAATTGGGAAGTATGAATCAAACCCCATTGTTTCAATTCCAACCCCTGCTCCCCGATGCTTTAGTAAATGATCCTCTTGTCAAGTGTGCCACAACTTAATTTCATTTTTCTACATGTTCTCGTGCACAGATTAGCAATCAACTCATTTGGTTAGTTGCAATGTCGATAACTGACTTATGTGGGATGCTTTGTGTTCCAGATGGTCTTATTCAATGTTGCAAGATTTCCAAATCTATGAAGTGAACTTATACAATACCTGTGGTAATTTGCTGCAGCATTTTTGTCACTTCAGTTGGTCAATTTTGTTTGAGCAGCTAGGGCCT
The DNA here is from genome assembly GCA_001925005.1 of Drosera capensis. NCBI lineage: Eukaryota > Viridiplantae > Streptophyta > Magnoliopsida > Caryophyllales > Droseraceae > Drosera > Drosera capensis. Next base: position 839 of record LIEC01011937.1, read on the forward strand.
ACTTTGTAATCTACACTTGTTTGATTGAGCGAAATTATGAATCTTATTACTATATTCAAGTTGAAATATTGAACTTCAGGATGTTGGGGTGGCAATGTTGGCAAGACAATTGCATGGACATTTCTTTATCTTATGACAAGATTGAAAGATACCTTTGAATCTTCACTGGCTAACGTTCTCATAAATTCCTATTAATCAACGATGATTAGGATTTAGGAATCCTCTCAGCCTGTGTAAAGTGTAATGCAACTATGGTAACATCAAGCTATAATTCTGCTTTTTTTTTCCCCCTTGAACTAAGAACACATACCTTTCTTTAGAAGAGTGAGGTCTTGCATGCTTTATAGGCTTTACAAAAAAAATAAAGTCTTTTGGCGGCGCCTTATGTTAAACATAGTACTAAGTTGTTGAGATGGAAGGCAAGGCTACATATCTTTGAAGACTTTGATATTCGGGCAACATGCAGTACAAGTTAGTTGGCAACGTATAAGATTGAAGTGGTACTTGTAAGGATACGTCTGGCTCTATTATTTTGCAACATAGGTTAGGACCCTTCCTACGAAGTTTTGAAACACGGTGTTGCTCTTATTCTTCTGTTTTCGTTTTGCCTGATACGAAAATCAATTTGAAGTAGCTGCATTCTATATCGCTACCTTTTTTGTTTCCAATTTTCTTTCGTTATAAATACTGTCCACTACAATATTAGCTGATAAATATTTTATTCTTTAATTTTCCTTTTTGTTTTGTCTCCAATGTGTAGTCGTCTTTGCTTGGATGCCCTTGTATAAACCCATTATGGGAAACTTGCTGTTAGCTTTAAGCTCCATATGGTCGATTATCTTCCCTATTGAAGTTACTTTATGAGGTTTTATACAATTGCAAGGCATGAATTGCCGTCAGATATGCCTTCATATGGTTCGGAGCTCTAATTGTTTTGAGTTCTGCAGTTCATTGTTAATTGCGAACTTTTCCATCACCTTTTAGCGAATCTAGTTCTACTTTTAACTGTTATCATTGTTTGAACCATGCTTGAACGAAACATGCAACTCCATCCACGCCATTTCGGCGCTCGACCCGTTGGAAAAGTCTATGAGTCTATTTTCTAATAATATAAAGAGATCATAATTTTGATGGTGCTATAAAAAGTTACCAATTTTCGTACGAAGTAGCAAATCTGTTTTTTTAGGAAAGATGATGTGATTGTGATTATGTTTTCTCATTATAGATTCAGGATATTTATTTCATTTAGTGTCATTATCATCGGTTGTTCACCGATTTCAAGTGAGAATGTAATACACTTGTCCTTCTTTAAAAACATGTTAGAGGAGCTTTCTTTGTGCTACAATTGACATATATCGTATTTGCTTGAGATTATAATATGAATAATTTAATCTTAATTTTTATTAATTTTAATCATTAAATTTCAACTACACAATTTTTATTTTTTTTTTCATTTCGTGACATCCTTCATCAATTCTATATCATTCGCTCTCAACCCATCCTTTCGTCGAAACCTTAACCGTCGGCGACTCCACACCACCACCACCACAACGACGAACAATCATGTTCTTCCATATAGTGCTTGAACGAAACATGCAACTCCATCCACGCCATTTCGGCGCTCGACTCCGTGAAAAACTCATCACCAAACTCATGAAAGACGTGGAAGGCACTTGCAGGTTCAATTAATTATTTGATCCATTGTTCTTAACTTGAAATTTAGGAAAGTGGTGTTATGTGTATTTTATTTAAGAGGAATTGGATGATCGATTTTGGTTTTCTTGGCAACGGTCGACATGGGTTCGTTGTGGCGATAACGGGAATCGAGAGTGTTGGGAAAGGATTGATAAGGGAAGGGACTGGTTTCGTTACTTTTCCGGTGAAGTATCAGTGTGTTGTATTTCGGCCTTTCAAGAGTGAGATTCTTGAAGCTGTTGTCACCATGGTCAACAAGGTTGGATTGGTTTTGGTTGTGATTTGAGGGGTTTGATGTGGGGTTTGGGGATTTAAGATTGGGGTTTATGATGAGCGATGTGGTTTTTGTTTGTGGTTTTGCAGATGGGTTTCTTTGCTGAGTCTGGGCCGGTTCAGATTTTCGTATCCAATCATGTATGTAATGCTATACTCTATCTGGTGTCGTTTGAGTGATGGAGAGATCTGAACTTGTGGAGATTGTGCAAGCATGTACATGGAAGTTTCCATTGTTATGATTTCTTGCTATTTCAGAAAAATGGAGATTCAATGTCTGCCTATTGAACTTCAATGGGAATACTGTCCATATAAATTGCTAACTGTAGTAACATGCCAAAAAAGCTTCCAGGTGAAACGAGTTTTCAGGCTGGTTTGGAGCTTAAACTCCCCTAGTAGCAAATAGGCAAGATGTGGATGGGTGTAATGGCTTTTTTGTTCTTCTATATCCTCGTAACTTCTTTTGCTTTGCCATCTTGGAATGGTACATGCACCCATTTTCATGAAATTCCCATCATGCTGGCAGTAGAAAGAAAAGGCGTTGAAACTGTTGCATAGTATTAAAAATATGGAATCAATCTCATTCAAAAAAAGAAAGAAAAAGAAAAAAAAAAAGAAAAGGAATCAATCTGGTTATATTTTTTATTTTTCGATTGTTGTCTGAATTACGATAACATCCTTGGGTTCCAAATGCTCTGGGAATTTTTTCATTACAAGTCCTGTCACTAACATCTCTGCTTCTACTCCTGTGTAGTTGATTCCGGATGACATGGAGCACCAATCTGGTGATGTTCCAAATTATACTACTTCAGATGGATCGGTCTGTGTTTTGTGTTGTTCTATGATTTATGCTCTGTATTCTGTTTTCCATGGATATCTTACGGCTTTCAGATTTCCAGGTTAAAATATAGAAAGACACTGAAGTGAGGTTGAAGATTATAAAGACTCGTGTTGATGCCACTGAAATTGTAAGTCTCCTCTCCTGTGTCTGGGATCCAATAATTATTTGGGCTCGAAATGGTGCTGTTTGGGCCGGGTGAAATGGATAATGGGCCGAAATGAAATTGAAATTTGGTTATTGGGCCTCCAAACCCAAATCCCAAACCCTAGTTCTCCCTTTACTTCCTCCTTCCTCCTTCCTCCTCTTCAGCCGCAACCCCTTCTCTTCTTCTCCTTCCTCTTTCACTTCTTCCAGCCGGAACAACATGTCGCCGCTGCCAGGAGGTGGCCTTTCTTTGCCTTGCGGCGCCGGAGCTCTCCTTAGCTAACGTGTCCTTCTTCGCCGGCGTCGTCTTTTGGTGAACAGCGGCTGTTTTGCTTCATTGTGGTTTGTTTATCTAATTTTACAATCTAATTTTATCATTTCATGGGATGAGGAGATTATTGAGTCATTTTGTCCCTATTAATCACATATACTTAGCTTTTACATTCAATTATCCAAAAATTGTTAAAGTAAAACAAAGATAAATTCATGTGAAAATGATTCCGATCAATTCCCCACACTTAACTTTTGTTCGTTCTTGAGCAAAATAAAGAAATTCAACCTAAGATTGCACGGGCTTAATATCAAAATCGAATTCAAATCATGAGAAACCAATGATCTCAATAGCGAATAAGCGAAGCTAACAAGTGGCATACATTTTATAGACATCATCTTACAATCAAAGCTCTAGGAAGGAATAAGATCGGACATGGAGGAGTTAAGATCACTATAACGAGTGGCATGACATATTTTGTCACCAAATCTTTATCATGTGTGAAAAAGAACGGGACCAAGAAACTAGTTATCACACTGAGAATCACAAAAGGCACAACTAGTATGAACAACAAAGCAACTAAATATTGTCCTGGACGTATTTTTTCCTTCTTCTGGACTTTTTCTTTTATTTTTGTTGAAATGAGAGATTTGGGGAATTCTAATGAAGTGGAATGAGGTTTCGTTCCGTAATTATATCGAGTGGAAATGATAATCAAATCCACATAGGATCGACATGTGCACGTCTCATTTATCATGTTGGTCTCTTAAAGTCTTCATAAAATCCAATAAGATCTTAATTCCACAACCAAAATTATTTTGACAAGACTTGTCTATCCAAATGTGTCAATCATATCGTGAAGTGTGCCTATAACCTTAAAATTAGATAGTACGATTCGGGGTTACATCGGCCCAAGTCCACTGCCCAAAATATGCCCATGGTTCAAAATATGTCCTATTTCAATGATGTTTAGTATTACAATACTATAAAAAAATAAATACTAATAACATCTTCAAACGACATAACACATCATGAATCAATTTTCTTGACATCTTAATAATGAATTAGGGAGCGAGTTTATTCGAAATGCTGTAGAATAAATTGGTAGACTCTTACAGAAAAATCGCACTATCAAGTGTTTAGCTCAAGTGTTTTGAGGTAAATGTTTATCATAGGCTTATTTGCTTATCAAATCTCCACTACTAGTCAATGTGTATACATAAATCAAAAGGTCTTTTTTTGGATTGCAAAAAGATTTTAGGAAAATACAAAAGATAAACAGAATTATGATTTTTGTGGGGATGAAGGAACCAGTGGAATACAATAATTACTCAACTAATCATGAGAGCAATACATCCCTCAACATACTAAAGATATTACAGTATCTTTTGATTTTTCATCAAAACCTTTTTTTTTTTTTCAATAAACCCATAAACATGAAATTCAGGGGAATAGAGTTAAGAACATGTGCACCAAGATTGATGGGCCTCCAAGTCCTTTTGCCTTTTAAATCGACCCCAATAAGAAATTTGGGTCTGGGTTTAGCTAGTGGGCCTCAAACCCTAATCAAGCCCAGTTCAAGTTGGTAGATCAGTTCTATGGGAACGTTGATGAATTGAAAGATCGGAATTCATGTGTGTTTTCGTCGTGAATTTGTGTTCTGGTTCTGGTTCTGGTTCATTTGGTTATTGGTCTGAGGATGATGATACCAGGGGAACTCAGAAGAGACTTCGATGTGAAAGAGAACTGGGACGGACGGTGTGAGTATGTCTACACTTGCGATCGATCATTGTTGGTTTGTTAGCAGTAATTCTTCTAGTCAAGTGTTGTACAATCTCGGATGCTGTAAACTCAATATTTTTCACAAATTTTGTGGTTCGTTTGTGATACGTTGATTACATCATTGAACAGAGATCCTGTGTTTTTCTCGTCTTGTATAGTTGCTATTCTTTCACTTACTGTTTTGATGACTTACATGAGGATCCTGGTATTCTTGGATCCAATTTATTGGAAAAATCTTTGCTTGAACTGCATGGTGAAAGATTTGAAGATGGTAGAACGGACACATAACAATAACACATAAATTTAACGTCGAAAAATCCAAGTATCGGAAGAAAAATCGCACAAAAACACCATCATAAATTGTGGTAGCAAAACACTATGTGAAGAGAGGATTTTAGAATGTATCAGATTGTATTAAATGCAACGCCTCAAGATTTTTTGATGATCGTATTAGGAACAATTAAGCAAGCTTGATGATCCCAAGACGGTCGATTTCAACCAAACACGGTCATCACTTGATGTCGCTGCGTGCACGTAAATTCATAATTTCATATACAACAAGTGACTCTCATGACATTTCATAATTTCATATGGGTAAGATTTTTTTGCAACATTCTTTTAAATTTTTCAGGATTAATAGTTCGTTATAAAAATAATATTCATTCAGCACAGGACATCACACATCAAGAACAAACATTATTCAAAAATATTATTATAATCTATAATATTCTACAGGTTGTATCGTTATTTTTTTAGGCATACAATTTAACATTCAAGACAATCGAGAATATTAGGATTTTATTCGTTTATTTAACATGCAAGTATGTGATCAAACAGTCACACAAATCAAGTCACGCACAAACAAAATTTAGCATAACGATGTATGTTACCTTGTCATTTTATAAAAATCCTCTCTTTCATACTTCTTTCTTTCAAACCATACTCAGTTTCATATTTCCCATATTACAAAGTGACATATCATACTCCACAAGTTCATAATTTGATGAGAAAAAATAGATGATAATTTGAAGTTCAATGAGTATGTTTAAGAAAGACTCAAACGAGTACAAAATATCAATTTCATGTTGGCTTTGTTTTGGTTATAGTGGTTCTTGTTCAAAGAATGTCTTTATCATTTTAATGTATACATATTATTGTAGTCTCAAAAAGGTTTACAGTAAGTTTTAGAGATATAAATTCATAAAAGAACATCACTCAGTAAAGAAAAAGATTGACATGATTGTTCAATCTTAAAGCTCAAGTACTTAATTTTTCATTCATACATTTTGAATTCGACCGTTATCTTTATCCATTTTAAGTTGCAAGTCAATTTATCCAATCATGGTATAACATTTTCCAATGTAATTGAATTTTTTGTTTCTCTCTAGTAATTGCAAACCTATAACCAATGAAAACTTTTTTGTTATTTTTCCTATACATAATTTTTTTTTATGATACACACTTTTTTTATACACATTTTTTTCATTTCAATTTTTTTATGATACACACTTTTTTTATACACATTTTTTTTTCATTTCAATTTTTGTATGATACACACTTTTTTTATATACACATTTTTTCCATTTTGTTTAAATATATCCAAAATCTGCAAAATCTCTCCCCCATACTTAAATCTTACATTGTCCCCAATGTAACACTATCATGAAAAGGAGAATTAATAACTAATAATAATTAAAGAGAAAAGGAAAGAAATGCAAATCTGATAGGTAGTTTGGGTTGTCTCCCAAGTAGCGTTTTTAGTTATAGTCTACCGTTGGACTCTGTGTAGTTGATTCCGGATGATATGGAGCACCAATCTGGTGATGTTCCGAATTATACTACTTCAGATGGATAGGTGTGTGTTTTGTGGTGTTCTATGATTTATGCTCTGTATTCTGTTTTCCATGGATATCTTACGGCTTTCAGATTTCCAGGTTAAAATACAGAAAGACACTGAAGTGAGGTTGAAGATTATATGGACTCGTGTTGATGCCACTGAAATTGTAAGTCTCCTCTCCTGTGTGTCTTTGGGTTCTCAAATTTTAATCCTTGTGAAGATGAAGAAGAATAGCAGCTGAGCTGACAGTGATTTTCGTTAACATTTTATGCATCTGTTGCGTGCTGGAGCATTTTATGTTCTTAACTTGAGTCATTTGTCTCTTGTAACAGTTCTGCATCGGGACCATCAAAGACGACTTCCTAGGTGTGATCAATGATCCTGGTGCTGCTGTTTAGAACATCCACATCCTCGGTATGCTGCTGGGGTATCGGCATGAGGGGCACTGTCATTTAGAAAATCAGCATCCTCATTTTACCACACAGTGGAGTATTCGTTTCTTACATGCTTCTGGAAGAAGAGCCTGAGATACATTTGATCTTGTAGGGAGTTATTTACTTGTGTTGTACATTGGATAGCTGCATGTTTCATTGTTCGAATATCATCTATGTGAGTGTAAAAAGAAGCTATGCTGACTTTGGAAATCAGTGTTCTCAGAGTTACGAGCGATGAATGAATGTCCAGAGCTCCCTGAAAAGTCGGAGTCTGAATGCCCCAATGATCAAATTTTTAGCAGAGGCATTTTTTCCCGGACAAGTTTGTTAACTGATATTTGGAGGCATGAACTTTGCATATTAAGCTGTTTATTTTCGTGGGTTTTTCCAAAGTGCATCAAACAAAAAACGACCACATGTTCCCTCTGTTGGACCATTTGGTCTCATTTCCAACCTAAAGGTCATATGGTGCATAATACTTGTGTGTGGGTTATGTTGGGAATAGGCGGATTTGATCCCCAAGATTTGATACAGCGTTATAAAGTAACTTGGACAACTTGTAGAAAGTAAATTGATATCATGATAGAGAGATTTACGTGACTCATTTTATTATTAGAGTTACGTTCACGGATAATCCGATAAATATTTCTGCTGTCCATGTGGATTTTTATTACAAAGAAAATTTATCATTGTATTCACTAATTTTGTTCCTCGTAAGGATGTTGGGAGTGTTTGGCTCTCTATCGGTATAGGTTCCTTAGTTGTGACGGAAGGAAAGAAAGTCTTCTTTGTATTTGTTGCAAGCTAAAATTTTTACGGTCAGATACAGTGTCGTAGAAAAAGGAAATACAACTGATTTATGGCATAAAAGGTTTAGTCAGATGAACGAGAAATATATTACTGTGTTGACCTTTTGATACGTTTTAACCCATAATTGTTTTACAAAAAACTAAAAATCATGTGAGGTTAATTTTTCTATAGATTAGATATATAGAGGTATCCAAAAACATAACCTTTTCAATTATCTCAGTTAATTTAATTTATTCCCGTTATCAAGGTAAATCATAATGTATGTTACTCCCTCACTCTTTTACTCATAAATTTTAGTATAAAACTCCAAATCCAATTCTGTAAATTTTATAGCAAACTAGACTCAGTGAGTGTTCTAACCATATAAGGCTTCTTATGTGATCATTCGCCATTAACAGTAGTTTATTCATTATACATAGATGAATCTACATAAGGAACAATGACACCATTATTGTTAACGACTTATCACGCGACGCACACACATCCGATTGATAAACCGTAAACTTTTACATAAACTAAATATCCTAAGCTTCATTATGTATGAATTTCAAAGTCCAGTTCACATCCTATATTTTTTGGTAGAATTTTGAACTTTTCAGTAGAAGCTATCTTTCACAATTTAATCTTAAGCCATCAATTTAACCATAAATCTATCAAGCATCCTTATCAACCACATAAGCATGACCAATCTACAATAAATTAGAAACTTTTTCATTCTCAAACGCTTACTTGATCAACAAAAATAAGACAAATTAGTTGATTTACCGATAAAATAATGTACCTATGACAATGATGATAATCGTAGGGATTCGGGATGGAATCGACAAAGAAGAAGGAATCCTACGTTGCTCTTGTCGTGTGAAAATAAAGATGGAGTTTGAAGAGGAGAGGAGACGACAAAGGAAGAAGGAAGATGGGGAGGGTTTTGGTAACTAATTTGATCGTGCCCTATTTTTGATCTGTTCTATTTTAAATTATTCTCTATTTTTTTTTTTTTACAAATATCTTCTTTAAGATACTATTACTAAAAAGATTTATACAATATATGAATAAATAAATTTATATATTATTTTTAAGTCTGAGATATCATAGTTGTGTTCATCTAAAAAAATAGTGTTTGAAGGGAATAAAGAGTCATGATTGTCATATTATTATGCAGAGAATGCTTCTTGTTATCTTCAAGGAGTTGTTTCAATTCAATCATGTGTGGAGTGTCTTTACGAACCTTATTATTATTATTTTTTAGAGATCTCTGTTTTAATATTGTTCTTCGTGAAAATATGAAGAGATTGGAGATATAGATACCTGAGATTTTATGCAAGCTAGAAATATTGTTTCTTCATGTATTTTTCAATTTTATGGAGCACTTACTTTTCCATCTTCCCCTTGAGTCTAAAATTATGTAACGGATAATTGAATTTAGACTTAGTGTTTTAATCAGTGAGATAGCTAGACCTTTCAATATATTTTAACTTATAAATTTTATACATAACTCCAAATGATACTAGACATAGAGAGATTTCTAAAGATATAAATTTTTTTGTTGAATTGTTCCCGTTTATTAAATTTATTCACGTCATTAAACCGAACTAGACTGTTGGACATCTTCTCATACTTTTCCTCATATTTTTCAGTGCAAAGCCTCAAATCCAATTTGGTAAATTTTGTAGTGAACTAGACTCAAAGACCTTTCTAAATATCAGGCTCATCATATGGCCATTTACGCAGAAGCAGTTTATTCATTAAACGCGGACAAATCTGCAAACGAAACATGATGATACCATGAAATTTATAACTCGACGCACACACATGCGATTGGAAAATCGTAAATTTCTATGTAACCTAGACATCCTAAGATTCACTATGTATGAGTTTCGTAGCCCAATTCACTGCCAATATTTTCTGGTAGATTTTTGAACATTCCAGCAAAAACAGTTTTCTCAAATCAAGCCTCATGTACAAGATATCAATCAAATATCACCACCAACCCTCATGTACAAGATCAGTTTATGAAAATCAGAATAATCACTCTTAAATAAACCCTAATTTCGTCAACGTTGAATAAAGATGATGACAACGTACCAAAATAGAATAGATTAAGTGAGATAGTCGATGTTGAGGAAGATAGTTTAATTATTTGGTGGATTTGGGTTTCATCTTCTCCGGCTTCTCTTCCTCTCTTGGCGGCGTGGATGATAAGGAGAAAAACAGACATTTGAAAGATGTGGAGATTTTAGAGTTAGAATGTGTTTATTGGGTATTTATATAAGGAAGGGATTATTCATCACAATTGATAATTAAAATAGGAGAAATTGATTTAAACTTTATAATTTTCGTATTTTTATTCTTAAATAATAATAATAATATCATAACTATAATTTATTGAAAACATTTAATTTAAATAAAAATCATGATCTTATTCATCAAAGATATAATCCCAATCAATAAAACTATAAATCTTATGATATATATATATATATATATATATCTTGATTCGAAAGTAAATAAATATAGAAAAATATAGTTTTTAACAAGGATTTTTAGGAGGCGGCTTCTAATATCTGATACCATGTTGCCTGCAGTATTCATCAAATTAGTCAATTCACTCACCATCCTGTTCGGATGTGTGTGCGTCGAGTTATAAGTCGTTAACAATACTGGTGTCATCTTATTCCTTATGTAGATTCATCTATGTATAATGAATAAACTACTGTTAATGGCGAATGATCACATAAGAAGCCTTATATGGTTAGAACACTCACTGAGTCTAGTTTGCTATAAAATTTACAGAATTGGATTTGGAGTTTTATACTAAAATTTATGAGTAAAAGAGTGAGGGAGTAACATACATTATGATTTACCTTGATAACGGGAATAAATTAAATTAACTGAGATAATTGAAAAGGTTATGTTTTTGGAAACCTCTATATATCTAATCTATAGAAAAATTAACCTCACATGATTTTTAGTTATTTGTAAAAAAATTATGGGCTAAAACGTATCAAAAGGTCAACACAGTAATATATTTCTCGTTCATCTGACTAAACCTTTTATGCCACAAATCAGTTGTATTTCCTTTTTCTACGACACTGTATCTGACCGTAAAAATTTTAGCTTGCAACAAGTACAAAGAAGACTCTTCTTTCCTCCAATCACAACTAAGGAACCTATACCGAGGGTTATTTACAAAAATATAGAGAGCCAAACACTCCCAACATCCTCGGGAGGAACAAAATTAATGAATACAATGATAAATTTTCTTTGTAATAAAAATCCACATGGATAGCAGAAATATTTGTTGGATTATCCGTGAACGTAACCCCAATAATAAAATGAACCACGTAAATCTCTTCATCATGATGTCAATTTATTTTCTACTATTTGTCCAAGTTACTTTATCCAAGGATGAGGCTATGTTCATCCATGTTTCCAAGTTGGTCACCTTGACTCATGGCAAATCAAAGCAAAAACAACAAAAAACTGAGAGGAATCGGAGTGAAGAGAGCAGTTTTCCAAAAACCTGAGAGCAAATTCATAGAGAAAGAAACATCTGAAGGAGAGAGAAAGTGTGTTTTGAAAAATGATTCGCCATTTGGTACCTCTTAGTTGAACCTCTTTCATAAATCCAAGAATTTCATCTCTGACTATGAAATACGAATATCCCCGACTGTCCCTGTTAATCATTACTCCGACCCCGAAAGTCAACACAATAGGACTGGAATCTTATAGTGTTATCCCATTCTAATGTATACAAGGCGTATCCCATTCTAAGTAACAATATTAGCGTATCGTCGGTAAAAGGGCCAAGACGATAGGTGCACACCGCAAGGAAGATCGGTCGTCACGTCCCAAGGTCCAACTACGAGCTTACTGCAACAATGGCTTGTGATGCTCCTTTCGAGAAGCTTGTAACCCGAAGATGAGTGGGCTTCCACGCTTCCCCAAAGACAGTGTCGGCGGACCCTAATCCTGTAATATAATGGATATGTCTTACCCTTAACTTGGGAATCAAGGGCAAGAGAAGGTGAAAACAATGGTGAAATTTTAGATGTGGGGGTTTTGAGCAATCAATAGAGCAAGTGAATATTGCTGTAATAGTGGGATTATTGTTGTAACTAATTGATATTTATAATATTTCTAGTCTAAGGGTGAAGAACACTAATTTTCTGTATTAAGATCTATGTAAATTGAAGAGAACTTTGGCAAAAGGAAAACCATAGAGAAACTACGGAGAAGAAGAAGAAGAAGCTAAGGACAATACTTTTCATTCAACAACCCTTCCCTTACAGTTATCCCTGCTGTAATATAGTGGAGAATGTCATGGTGCATCCTTATAGCAGAGAATATTATGGGCATCCTTGCAACAATTGGAGTGTACTGCAGAATTTTCATGGGTTGGCATTACCATGGGTTTTTTTTATTCTAAATGCCAACCAAGTAGAATGTAAAAGCCTAGTTTGTTAAGGGATATGCTATCCTACACAAACGACTTGACTGGATGTAGCTGGATCCAAGATATGGAGGAAAGTTTGCTGTTTCCTTGCTGTACTTACTCCATTATTTTACAGCTGCTTTGGAGCTGAAGATGAGGAGCTTTTGAAATTACTGAAAGCTGCTTTGGAGCTGAATCACTGAGAGCTGTTTTGGAGCTGAAATCACTGAGAGTTGCTCGCCTTGTTGTGCCTCCTCCATTATACTACAACTCCTCCCCACTTGAAATTCACCTTGTCTCAAGGTGAGAAACAAGGGAAATTTCTTGGCAATATATGTAGAATCCTCCCAGGTAGATTGATCCACATTGAGATTGAGCCATTGCACCAAAATTACATTGAGATTGAGCCATTGCACCAAAATTTGCTCTACCTTTCTTCCTCTCCTTGTGATCACCCTTTTATCCAGCACTACCAATGATTCAATGATCATTTGCTCTTCCTGATTGACTTGTGGAGGGTCTATGGATGAAACACATTATGAATTGCAATTGTTGAAGGCAATTCTAACCTATAAGCTACTTCACTTATCTTTTCTGTTATCTGATAAGGGCCATAAAACTTGGAAACCATCTTCAAATTCTTCCTTAGTGCAATGGTGGACTGTCGGTATGGTTGTAGCTTCAAATAGACAAAATCTCCAACTGAATAAGAGACTTCAATTCTATTAAGATCAGCATAGGCCTTTTGTCTTGATTAAGCCTGAAGAAGGTTCTCCTGTAATTTCTGATTCAGCTGAGTTCTTTTCTCCAATAATTCGGCTAGTGAGGAAGTGGAGATATTGGTAAGATTTGGTACCCCTAGACAAGAGGTGGGTATCCATACAAGGCTTCAAAGGGTGTCATCTTTAATCCCTTCTAATAATGAGCATTATACCACCACTCTGTTGAGCTAAGCTATGATGCCCATTTGTTAGGCCCTTGCAAGGTCATGCACCTAAGATATTCCTCCAAGCATCTGTTAACCCTCTCCGTTTGCCCATCGGATTGGGGATGATAGGCTAAAGAGAGACAAAGCTTAGTGCCATGGAGCTTGAACATTTCTTTCCAAAACAAACTGGTAAACACCCTATCCCTATCCGAAACCATCCTCAAAGGAAACCCATGCAATTTGACAACCTGGTCATAATACAATTGAGCTATTTTTAGAGCTGTGAAGGGGTGAGATAAGGCAATGAAGTGTGCATACTTAGTGAATCTGTCAACAACCACTAATATGCAATCTGATCCTAGTGACTTTGGAAGTCCCTCAATGAAGTCAAATGCTACATCGGTCTAGGCCCCCGTTGGTACGAATAAAGGTTGTAGGAGACCCTTTGGATGTTGTGTAGATCCCTTGCTCCTCTGACAAACTTCACAAACCTTGATGAATTAATAAATGCTCTCTTGTAACTTAGGCCAGTGAAAACTAAGCCGCATCTTCTGCCAAGTACTCTCAATACCTGAATGTCCACCAGTTGGGGATGCATGAAAGGATTCCAATAGCTGCTGCCTTAAATTCCCTACCTTCCCTACATACAACCTTCCCTTGTATCTAAGCACACCATCCTTCAATGAGTAGCGTGGTTTAGCCTCTGCATCTATGGCCAAAACTGCCATTAGTTGGTTAACCTCCTCATCGTCTTCATAGCTTTTTATCAATTTCGTGATCCATAGAGGAATGACTGAGGATAAGGACATGTATTTTTCAAATCTTCTAGACTTGGGTTAAATCGTATATATTACAGATCCATACGAGTGCTTTCGAGCGATCGTATGTCGGATTTGGGTTAAATCGTATAAATTGGTTCCGGTGTCAAGAGGCCGAACTCGATCGGTTGTGTTCCTCCTTATGGTCGCTCTGAACGTTCTCATTTGGTTTTGGAACGAACACGAGTTCGTGTAGTCTCGGTTTGTTTCAATAATGAAGATAAATATTTTTCATATTTTAAAGTTATGTTTTTAATACCATTAGAGTAAAATATATTACAAATTTAAAAGTATCTTATAAAGATAAAAATGTATCTAAATTCATATAATATTATGATGGTTTTAAACTCAAAACTGCCTTTGCAAGTAAAAACTAAAAAAATTATTTAGGGTTAGGTTTTAAGGGTTTGAGGAATATTTTTAAAATTATTTAATAAAAAAAATAAAAAAAAAATGTGATCAATTTCCATCACAATATAGGTTTTT